>JAVSBV010014219.1:0-12395 GCA_033117975.1 Parotocinclus spilosoma
CACACACACACACACACACACACACACACACACACACACACACACACACACACACACACACACACACATAAATGCATACTATCTCCTTTTCTCTTTGACCACCCCTCCAGCACCCCCACCTTCCTTTTCCGTTCCCTGCGCAAGGTGTGATATTGCTTTAATTGAGCAGAAACATGTGGAGAGATCTGGAATATCTCTGGGGATTACTGCAATCTCCCCCCTCCTACTGCCCTTCTGCTGCTGTTACCGGACTCAGGCAGTGCTTCTGTTGTGGAGCAGCAGCGTCTGCTGAGAATGAATGTAGTTAGTGTGACCTCTGACCCTGAGAACTGTTGTCATGGAAGGCAGCCAAAAAGGGCTCTTATAGAATTCTTTTGTTAATCTCATTCATGGCTCATGGAAAAAAGGAAAAAAAAAACTTGGAGGGGTTGTTAGGAGGTGGGGAACCAGAGGGCACACAGGCAGTTTGACCCACTGGAATGTGCCCTTTTTGCCAAGACTCCACTTACTCAAACCCTGTGTTCTCAGTTCAATTGACACTGACAGTCCCCTTGCTTAGTGGTGCCAACTGGCTGAACGAGAAGGAAAGAGAGAGACAGAGTAGAGTATGAACACACAACCACTAGTAATATCCTGATCCTATGATGCCTCAATAGTTGGGACACTTTGGTTACCTGGCCATTTCTTAAATGCTTAACACTAAATCCACTTCAAAGTCTGTTTATTCCAATTTATCAGTTATTACAATGGTCCAAACTTGAGGTTATAAATGTATGAACCTGTTTATCTGCATTTTTAAAAAGAGATGATATTTCTCTTCCTAATTTATAGTTATCTCTTATATATAAGTCCAGAAATATTAATGTTCAATACAAATGTCAAAATTCAGCACACAATGATTCAGTGATTCAGATTAACTGTAGCACTTATGCATGCAGACCTCCACTGTTTTTATCGTGTTTTTCTTTATTATTTTTTTTCTACAGCACTGTGGTCTTAGTACAAAAAAGTCCTTAGATGTCAGAAAAAGGTCACAATAGTCGCCCGAAAGGAAACCAGGAATATAATCCTCCGGAACACTTTCAGGCTGCAGTTAGCTTAGCAACTATGCTAGCATCTTGAGGTCACCAATAGCTTTCACTTTTCACTTTCAATCCATGACTCACTAAATTACATGATATTTTCTTTAATATAAAATAAGCTCTGCGTTGTTGATTTTAGCCAAGTGTTTTTAACAATAAGGTTTGCTCAGCTCCAATATAGTATAGACTAAACTACTTGGTTCATGACATATTTAACTTATGATGGATTTGTCTGAATGTAATCATAAATCAGGAAGCACATGTGCTGTATAACTCCAGTAATACATATAATGTATTTTAGTATGTGTATTTTTGTGGTGTCTGAAATTGATTAATTCAATTTACATTATTCCTTATAGGGAAAGTTTGAACAATATAAAATAATTGTGCTACATTTTTGATCCTATATGATGTTTGTGATCTTTCACCACATAACAGCATCACTTCATGCAAATCTGCCTTGGCTTATACATTACTAGTCTATAAGTCACATGCTGTAAGTTAGAGGACACCAAGAAAAAGGATAAATAATTTAGGATTAGTTCACTACTATCTACTCCTCAGTGGACGACTGTGAACATCTGCAGAGGGGTAAACAGTAATGTACAAGGCAAAAGTGAAAAAAAAGAAAGAGTGGAGAAGCCATGTTGGATGAACACCTAAAAATTCCAAATTGTATGCTCTTACACTATATATTTGTGTTTAAACGCAACAATTAACATATACATTAGAAATAAACAATTTCACACAAAACTAAGACACATACATCTATTATGTAAGGTGCTTCCTAGCTGTTCACAACCAACCATGGTAAATGTTGAATGTTCAAGTTTCTAGTGCATTTCTCACTCAATTGTATTTAATTATTATATATAATATATTCTTATATATGTATATATTATATAATATATATTATTTCAATTATTTTCTAAATCAATGTTCAAACTCAAATAATACGACTACAAAGAAAATGCTAAATAGTTCATATAAAATAATAAATCCCACCTGCAAACCAAAGGAATAAATGAACTCATAAGAGGGGGGTGGTTCTTCTGTTTCCCCCTCCCCGACACTAGCTCAGTGAGCTGAGTCTGTTGCATGCTGGGACAGGGGAAGTACCTGCAGCCAAACTACATTGATGCCCAGTGGATTCCATTGCCTCCTCCTGTGTAGCACGGAAGCCTTCTTAGGACTCTCAGCACAGCCAGGACTCCCCAAAATCACCTGACGGCCTCTTCCTCTCAACATAGGCTGCAACTTGTACCATTCTACAATACCTTGTTGGCAACATACAGGTATGTGCTTTTAAACAACCAAATTGATTCATCTAAAAATAGGACGGCGACCAAAATTTACATTGAAAAGACATTACCTTAATTGCATGGTCATTTTAAGGTACTGTAAAATAAAAGTTAAAAAAAAGATAAAAAATGAGTATTACTTACAATAGAACAGAAATATGCTCTTACATCATTTACAAATAAGTAACAGAATGGCATACAAACAAGATGCCAATACTCAAGATTCTAGAGTTTATTGTGATATAATAAACCTGGAAAAGAAAGCACCAAAACTATATAAACTAGATTGTATGATTTTTAAATAATGAATTTGGATTTTATTGCATAAAATACTGTAAGTATTTGATATAATAGACAAGAAACCTGAAACCTGTTTGCAATTACAAAAGTGAGACATTTTCTGTAGTTCTTGAAGATTTTGGCCTTCTTTCTAGATTATCTCCAGATCTTACAGGTTTCGGGGTTGTAGCTCGGCAACATTGAGTTTCAGCTCCCTCCAAAGATTTTCTATTTGTATCAGATCTGGAGACTGGCTAGGCTAATCCAGGAAATTGAAATGGCCAAAATTACCCATCTTTAATGTTCTTACTGAGCGAAGGGTGTTGTTGGCCAAAAATTGCACTATATGACCCCATCCATCCTCCCTTCAATAAGGTGCACTTGTCCTGTCCCCTTTGCAAAAAGGCACCACCAAAGTATGATGTTTCCACCCCCATGCTCCATGTTCGAACAGTGTTCTCATTCATCTTCTGCATCCAAACATGTCGAGTGGAGTTCATACTAAAAAGATATATTTTGGTCTCATCTGCCAACATGTTTTTTTCACATGCATCCTTTGGATCATTCAGGTGGAACTTTAAATGGGCCTAGACATTTGCTGAGGTGAGATGGGAGACCTTGTGTGCCCTGCAAGATTTTAATCCATGACAGCGTGGTGTGTTACTAACTGTCATCTCTTCAGGTCATTGACCAGGTCGTCACGTGTAGTTCTGGCCTGATCTCTTTCTCAGAATCATCCTAACCCCACGAAGTGAGATCTTGCATGGAGCCCCAGACCAAGGAAGATCATCTTGTGTGTTTTCCATTTTCTAATAACTGCACCAACAGTTGTTAACTTCTCCTCACCTCCTTCCCAGTTGTTCTGTATCCCATCTCAGCCTTGTGCAGGTCTATAATTTTGTCCATGGTGTCCTCAGACAGCTCTTTGATCTTGGGCATGGTGAAGAGGTTGGAGTGTCATTGATTGTGCGGTCAGGTGTATTTTATACAGGTAAGAAGTAACACTTAACAGGTAATTAGAGGGATTCTCAAAACAAAGCTAACAGGTTTGGAAAAGCCATTCTTTTCAAGAATTTTAATAATTCTGCAAATTACATACAATGTGATCTTCTGAATTATGTTAAGATTCTGTTTCTCGCAGTTGCACTGTACCAGTGATAAAAATGACAAAACTCTCCATTCTTTGTAGGTGGGAAAATCAGCAGTGTAATATACTTATTTTCCCCACTGTGTACACAAAATATACAAATTGGAGAAGTACACGAACAATGAAACAAGTATAAAGGTAAAGATGCAGAACATACTGCTCACAAAAATAAAGGGATATTTAAAAATGAAGAGATATCCAATAATGTTGGTGAGTAGTGTATATACAGTGTATGTGCAACATGAGTGCAAATGACAGTACAGTGTAATAGCAGCAAAAAGTGTTCAGGGCTGTGATGAGCCCCAAGTTAGTAACTTGCACAAAAACGTCTCTAAACAGTAATTAATTAGAAAAGTATTCATAACTGCAACTTAGTAACCTTACTTAGGTTGTTGTTAGGCTTAGGCATATGTGTCTGTGTAATTATGACAAGTCCCCAAAGTGAAAGAAAGTAAAATTTCCAATACATGTTATTGACCTGTACATAAAGTATATTATAATTGGAGTTTTTTAAGCAAATATTATTTAAATGCACTTCTACTACATTGTTTTTAATATATATATATATATATATAAAATTTTATTTATTTATTTATTTATTTATTTATTTTTATGTTTTGAGTGCATTGTTGATGTCCAAATGAGCCAAATAAGCTTTTGCTTTTGCCAGACAGTTTGATCAGTCTATTATTGGTTAGCACAGGGTCGTTAACCAGTGGTTTACACTTTGCCATCTCAATTTTATGTGTTTCATCTGTTTATCATTGGCCCAGGAACATACTCAAACCTGTCCGAACAGACAACTTTAAATCAAGATTGAAGCTACAAGAGCAGAATCAATCATAGCACCAAAAATAATGCATTATAGTATAACTTTAAAACACTGGATAAGTTAACATGGATATTAGAGAAACACATTATAAATAAATATAATTAAGCCTTTTAAGGTTTCTAGTGGGTTTGCCATGGACAACCCTTAAAAGGGTATGTCTAATTGATCCGTTTTGGTCTAATTAGTCTCAGTATGGTGCATTGGTGAATGTGTTGTGTAGCCTTCAGTAGCCCTGTCATAGGACTAGTTCACTTATTGCATCATATATAAAATGTAATTTAATCATGTTTAGTTAAATGTGATCATCAATTCTTTTTAATTGTTAAAGGCATCTGCAACTGCAATTTCTAGAGACAGTAAAACAACCGTCTTAAAACATTTTGCTAGATCTCAGAGCTAGTATGTTATAGTTAGTTTGAAAAATAATCAATAATCATCTAGTTGCAAATTTTACTATATCAGTTATATTTTTAATTTTTCATATGCATTAGGGGGACAGTGTTTAACTCTCTATTCCCAACAGAGTACACTATTTAAGGCTGTTGCCATTTTATAGAGCAGTTTGAATTCTCAGTGGACGCTAATATTTCCTGGTTAGTGTACTATCTTACTACCTATAATGCACTGTAATAAATCCAATGCACACTGCATTCACATAAATATTGCACAATATACAATTCTTTTATTTTCTAATTTAGTGGACATCATTTATTTGGTGAATTAATGCCACATATTGGACTAGAGTGTGGTACATCTTTGGACTTTAAACCTTATAACTGAGACATCCATAGTAAGGTATTTCAGCTCAGATTTGATTGAAGTTAAACAAGGTTAATAATATAAAACGCGACCATAGATGGAAATACCTGAGAGTACACAAGCACTGTCTGCCACATCCAGTGGGATTACTTGGAGCGCACTCACATGACCATACTCGGAAGTACCCAAGTACAGAGGAACGCTGTCTAAGAATATTAAGTTCGTATCGGTTTTACCTGCATTAAGCTGATCAGAGTCTGTGGAGCCACGTCCCCATTTGGATATAAACCCCGAACATTTGCTGGCTCGGCATGATGTACTTCATTGTTCCTTGCGAGCCGTACTCTGCATGAGTTTGTCTTAATTTCTGGTTTATTGTTTCCCTGTACTTTGTTTCAGTTTTCTCCCTCAGGGCTCACTTATCGCCTGAACCTTGACTGTTTCTCAGCTTTGTGACTGCCCGCCATTATTGCACTGTTTGCTTGGATTTACTATACACCTGTTATGCTTGCCTGTATTTGGATTAGTTTGTCTACTTTTGGAATTACAAATTTGCTTGTTTGTGAATTACAGGATAAACCCAGAATAAAGTTTATTGTTTATTTGCTCAACTGAAGCCTTTAATCCCGCCATGGTTACTTACTACTACAATGCCAGCACCTCGCATCTCCTGTGGCCTTGTTCTCCCATCTCATAATGGAACGATATGATGGAAATCCGAAAGCAGGCCATGGTTTTGTACTTCAGTGTACCCTATACCTTGCTGATCAAGATGACATCTCCGATTGTCAGAAGAGCGCTCACTTTGATAAGTTCTGTTCCGAGTTTCAGAAAGTCTTCAAACATTTGGATCCAAGAAAGAAAGTGGAGGGTCCTAGATCAATCTCCCAGGTCCCAATGTCCCTCACTTGAGCCCACGCTCGTTAGCTTCTTACTTTAGCCCATGCTCACTTGTCTTCACTGATATTTTTGTATGAACAACTTAGTCACCACTCACTCCACTTTAGTGCTACTGCTGTTTAGATGTAAGGCAGCTACTACCATGTCGAGCTACAAGGATGCACCCAATATGGCAGTTCCAGTGCTTGATGCTGTGCCAGTCCCAGTGCCCAATGCTCTGCCAGTTCCAGTGCTTGATGCTGTGCCAGTCCCAGTGCTGGATGCTGTGCCAGTTCAAGTGCCCAATACTGGACCAGCCCCAGTGCCCAATGCTGTACCAGTTCCAGTGCCCAACGCTGCACTAGATCCAGCACCCTATGCGATGCCTGCTCCAGTGTCTATGACAGTGCTCAATGTTGCTCAATTAGAACATTTACTGTGGATCGACCCAATTTCCACCTTCAAATGGAGATTCCCGCTCTGCCTGTCGGGTCTTTCATGATCCACGATGAACCTCTTGATTCAGCTCCAAAACCTGGCAACTGATCACCTGAATCTCAGCTGAAGGAGCTATTTATCTCAGCTCCTGAATCTCATGTCTCAGCTGTAGAAACTTCTGCCTCTGGTCTAGCTCCTCCTGATTCAGAACCTGGTGAGGTTATTCCAGAACCTTGCAACTCGTCTTCAGAACCTCCTGTCTCAGCTACAGGACTTTCTGTCTTGGCTTCAAAACATACTGTCTCATCTCTGGAACCTCCTGTCTCAGCACCCGAATATCCTGTCTCTTCACTCAGTCACAGAACCTGGTGACATTATATAACCTGACATTAATTATGTGAAAGCCAGTCTCAGTTTTGTGTTTCCAGCACACTCTAAAGTAAGTGTTGTCTGAATATCGTTCTGATGTCTCTCTTCCTATTACATTAAAAAACTGTTTAATAAAAAACAAAAACAATTGTTTTTTGAATATTACAAAAACAGTCTTAAATTCAGCATGGCAAGCTTCTATCTGAATAAGCTTTAATACAAACTCTTATTGGGTGAAGACCACATAAAATGACAGGTTTATCACACAAAAAAAAACTAGCCAGAGAAGCATGTTATGTTCAGGAATGTTGTGGGGGCTATAGAATATACAACTTTAATGTTGCAATGCCCTAAAACCAGGTACAGAAATGTATAGAGAAATAAACAGAAGGTGCTTGAAAGAGAACCCCAGATATAACAAACTAAAACACTCTACAAAATTAAATGGTAAAAGGACACCCCCAACACACACACACACACACACACACACTTCTTTTTACAGCCTCCTGTGATTTTAGTCAAGACCCCCTGCTGAAAGTCACAGTTAAACTTCTGAACCCAAATTGTACCAAATCTAAAGGCTAGCAATAGGAGTGTGACTAAGAACTGTTACATCTAGAAAGCCTTTGCTGACAACCTCTGCCTCGATCCTGCACTTCCCTTCCTTTACTTAACCCCTGACCCTGCATGAGTGATTGAGCCTCACAGTTCTGAGACAAACCACAAGTAACGGAAGTTTCGAGTTACAAATTAAATATGTGCTGGTCATAAGCCATAAATCGAAGGGCTCTGTGAGATGCAGCTTTACTGAAATGGCCTGTGGCTTACAATTCTGACTAATAAAGTTTTAAAGCTTTAGTGGAGAAGTTAGGAACAGAAAGATTGTGCATATGAAGCATGTGTCAGCAGGAAGGAGCTATGTGTGTAAAGGCGGGGGGGATGTGCGACAGAGAGCCATGAATCTTTGCAATATAACTGTAAGTCTACCTTGACATCTTCCTTGGGATTTCTTCAGATCAATCTAAGAGTATGCAGAGCTGTAAGAAGATTTTGATTCTTGCTCTGTAAAATTTTTGTGATTTCTGGGTAAATATATTGCCTTAATTACCAATTTAATTTCATCGCCAAGTAACATTCCTCACCAAATAAGAAAATAGCAAATGCTACTTAATGAACAGAGGAAGAAAATGATTGAACAGATAAAGACAGATCAAATCTCCCTTAGAGTTCTATGTCCTCATTTGCTGCTTATTTGCTCCCTACAAGTAGTAAATAGCCCTCAATTGAATAAAAAAATCACCAGAAAAGCAATTAACCTACAAGCCATTAAATCTGAATGTCTCGCCTCTGGTAAATATAGTGGCATATATTGCAAAGGAATGCAAAATTACAATCACATTTTTCATGTCATTGATAGGGCATAATGAAAGCCCAATCATCAAATATTGGCCTAGCCATTCAGTAACTAATTCTTGGTAATGACCTGCTGAATGTAAGCATATCAGTGAACATGTGGCGGGTAAATAGCATGTTTCCCAGTATTTGTGCGTTAAACCATGCAAAAAAAAAAACAAAAAAACAATTACCATACTTTTATATTTTCTTACAGTAGCACGCATGCTACTAAACATGTATCACCCTCTTGTGGAAAATGTTAACAACATATAAGACTCTCTGGGAAATATATTTGGGAATTCCTTGGTATTGTTTGTAATGAGAGAATGTTCAAAATTACTGTACAATATCATACTTTTTTCCTAAAAAAATGATTAGTAGAGATGATAAATGATAATAATAATACATTACAACCATAATTATATAAATAAAATTAAGTGAACATTACATTGAAAGGAATCTATTTTTTTATTTGGCAGTTTCAGCATACAGTCCTGAGATGCTGGTTGACCATTTATTTTACTGTTATATTAATTTTAAATTTTTAAACGGTCATTATATTATAAACTTTTTGTTAGGTAAAAAAAATCTAAATTAATTGCTGCTATAAATACTGAAGGATTTGCCTTTTTAAAATCTAAAACTGCGATACAATATTTTTACAGTAGCATACAATTTTACATTTTCACCTGATTTTTCTGATCAGGGATGCAGAGGTTTATCCCAGAAGAACATGGTAGGTCTGCATGGGACGCCTGACATGTCTGAAAGGCACCCCTATGACTCAAACCTTGCTCGCTGAGACGGTGGGCCACATAAACACATGTTTAACTACTGTATGTCTGCATTTATGTACACAAGTGCTGGACGATTTCTTTCTTCTTAAGTGCATGTGTGTGAGAAAAGAAAAGGAAGGATATACATGTGCCCACCTGTGTGTTAGGCTCTGTGCTGCCCCTAGCTGTTGAAAGACATGCTCAGCCTGTAACCTCCTGAGAATGTGTATTCTGTGGAGTGCTGAAGTGCTGTAAACAATGTGATACAAGCATGGTTCATATATCCCCACAGGGACTGCTAGTCTTTGACAGTGAGGATGGACACACTCAGGCTTACATACCCAAAAAAAGAGAATCCACTCTGAAACCTAATCTTATTAACCGTTTTAACCTTAGCCTAATATTCACTTTATTATATATTGTGTCTTTATTATCTCCCTAACATTTAACAGTTGGTAATCAAATTATATATGTTGCTGCTTAACTAAATATTGATAAGGACATGTTTGTCTACCAGAAAGTTTTATTCTTTGTAGTTGCCTTTGCAGAGTTCAATTTCCTGAAAGTTGCCAGTGGGATAAAAAAAGTGAGAGAGAGCAAGAAAAAAAGAGAGACAGGCAGACAGACTGACATATGGACAGGGACAGGCAAACAGTTACCATTATAAAGAACAAGGCTTTGTGCATGCTCAAAAAAACTAAACCTAATGCTTGTTTTTACATATTTCATGTCTGCTAATAAGAGACAACTGATGTCCTGCAATAAAGGAGAAAGTTAGTTAAGGTAAGCCATTTTTGGACTTCTAAATTTAAATATCTGTGGTGTCATGTTTAAATGAACACTGCTTTAGGGGAGAATTGTCAATCACTGAAACCAGTGCACAGACTTTTCTTTTCCCAATATTCCTCTATACAGCTGATGAAAATTATACAGAACAAAAATATAAACGCAACACTTTTGTTACATGTGGTCTGTGGTTGTGAGTCCAGTTTGATGTACTGCCAAAATCTCTGAAGTGCCTTTGGAGACGGCTTATGGTAGAGAAATTAACATTTAATTCACGGGCAACAGCTCTGGTGGTCATTCCTGCAATCTGCATGCCAATTGCCCTCTCCCTCAAAACCTGCAACATGTGTGGCATTGTGATGTGTGATAATATGCTGTCTTGATATGCCACTGTGAGGTGGCTGAATTATCTCAGCAAAGGATAAGTGCTGACTAACAGATTTAGACAAATTTGTGAACAATATGAGCGGAAAAAAGGCCTTTTCACTGTATTTGGAAATAAATAGTATTATAATAATAATTATATTTAATAAATATATATAAACTATTTTATTACACTTTTATTAATAATATATTTGATAAAATTATCAAAACTTATTTTTTTTTTTACAAAACTCCCTAAATGCTGTAAAGAAGAAACATTGGGAGATCCAAGGCTCAAAAAAGGACCATCCTCCTTGGGTGTCTTTAATGTTATTTGTAATAATCAAGTTTTAAATATTAAGTTTGTAGCAATTATTTACTCTTCATCAGTGACCAGCTACATGAACAACTGCACAGATGATGTCACCATCTCCAAAAATATTACCACACAACCCAACTAGAAGCTGTGGATGACTGCAGATGTGCGCAGACTGCTGTAATCCTGTGACTCTGTCACTATCAGCTGAGAACAGCAAGGGCAAACAAAGAGGCAAAGCATGCACACAGCCAGAACATCCACAACCACTTCAGAAGCAGTGACATATGTGGCAGAGCATTAGGCCATCACTAAATACAGGAGTACACCACCTGCCTGTGACTGTGATGCCACTCTGTGCTGAACACTCAACAATGAAGTTTACCCCTTCACCTTGTGACCAGGTGCTTTCTCATCACATGCAGTGAGGAAAGCTCCACATAGTATCAACCTGTAGAAAACTCTTGGACCAGTAGCCAATTTTTTCATGGACATCTTCAACATCTTACTGAGCAGTTGCAGTGCCATCTTTCCAATGTGCTTTATGGCAACCACAATCACAGTGAGGAAGAGGAATGAAACTCCTGCAACATTATATATAGCAGCATAGCTAAAAAGAGAGGAGAAACACTAGGTAACACAGTCTAGCGGGATCACGTGAGGCAATAGCAGTCCAGCGTTCAACAAACCTGAGTGAAGATCAGACCAGCCAATCTGCTGATGCCTCACGTGATCCCTCTAGACTGTGTTACCTTGTGTTTAGACACTCCTGGCCATTGGCCAGCACATGAGAAGGCAGGCATGCCAGACTTCAGCTTATTTACATGCCTGTGTAAATAAGTATGTTTTTAGCCTAGACTTAAAAATTTGAAGTGTGTCTGAAACTCAAACTGAAGCAGGGAGTTTATTTTATAGTTGGGGGGGGGCAAGTATAAGAAAGCTTTTCCTTCTTCTGTGCCTTTTTTATTTCTAGGAACTAAAAGAAGTTCTCACCTTGCAATCAGTTAGTAGATAAGCTGAATTGTAAGACTCTAAGAATTCACACCATGCAGGGCTTTAGATGTTAAAAGAAGTATTTTGTAATCAGTATAGAATTTAACTGGTAATCACTGTAGAGGACTGATATGATAAAATTTTCTAGTTTGAGTAGCTTGCTGCATTCTACACTTTAGTTCATTTACACTAAGTTCATTAATAGATTCACTGTAAAGCATTACAGTAATCAAATCTTAAGGTTATGAATGCAAAAAGCAGTTTCTCCGCAAATAAAATAAAAAAGTATATTTTAAAGTTTAGCAAAATTACATAACTGATAGATAGCAACTTATATTATGTTGCTAATGTCCACATCAAGGGAGAGATGAATCAAACGTAACATATATGTTTCTTTACAGTTGCACTAGGCATTACCATACAACCATCTACTGTACATTTATGATAGATATATGGAATCTCAGTCTTGGGTCTAAATAATAAAACCTCAGTTTTGAGTTAAGTAAAAGGAAATTAAATTAAATCAGTTTTTTTTCTTGCTTAACACAATTTATTTTTACTTGCTTATTACATTTTTGCTAATTAAAAGACCAGTTGGCTGCATCTATTCTAAACCTGGACGGTTGTTCGGTAACGCCCAGTCCAACTGTAAAAAACTTAGGTGTTACATTTGATTCAGA
>JAVSBV010014230.1:0-12395 GCA_033117975.1 Parotocinclus spilosoma
TTTATCTCATCTGTATAAACTATTTTTAATAGGCAACATGGGACCTTTCAGTGCTGTTGTTCCGGGCTTGTATCATAAACTCACCTTTGTATGGTTTGTCCTGGTTCTTTCCAGTGACAATGACTTTGTTCATATAGATGTACTCTTCATCTCCACCTTAAAAACATGTAGAGCACTGATGTTTAGTGACTGTTAAAGCATATGTCAAGAATTCTCCACTAGGTTTTGCAGGAACATCTATAAATAATAATATGGTATATTCATATGTCTTTTAGAAATCTGATTGTTATACGTACACATCCTGTACAACTCACAACATCGGACCTGTGCTTAATGGCTTTCTAATGGTAATTTTCTTAGAAAAGAAAAAACAGTGTTCTGTAACATATTACACATTATACATGTCTGTATAATATAAAAGAAAGGTGCATGAGGCTATATATTTAGTGCTAATAAAAATCCTCCTACAATTTCAATTCAATTTCAGTCTCCTTTACTGACTTTTTTTGTCAACAGTAGGTATTTAACATTTCATAAAACAGTATAAACAGTAAATGTGTAATATAAAAGCTATTATTATAAGAATCATGAATCATCAGGGCTAAATGCAGGCAAAATACCAAGATCTATTTGAAAATCTTCACCAAAATTTGGGGATATTTCATTATTAATTTTTGTGAACAGTATAGTTGATATGGTTATGAAACGATAACGACATACCCCAAAATGTTTTACTGCTATAATGAAAACATATTGGGATTTGGAGTATAGAACTAAAAGGCTATTTATAAGCTGCTACTCAAAGGAAGTGGATGCCTCTGGAGGATAAAAGCTGCCTTGGAAAATGATACAGCTTTGAGCCAGAGGAGGAAGGAGTGAAGTCCAAATCTAGAATACAGAAATTCATTGCCGTGTATGCAAAAAAAGAGCTGCTACAAAAGCACAAAAACAGTTGTAGATGAAGAACAAGTTTCATGCAATGCTTAAAGTGAATTATGTAGTACAAACGTTTACAAATGTTGTGGTTGTCAATGTGTTGTACCATTTGAACCCTTGTAAGACTGCAGCAGGTCAGTGAGCAGGCTCTTCTGTACTGTGGCGCTCCCACTCAGGTTCTCTCCATCCAGCACCTTCAGAAAACACTGCAACTCCTCCAACAGCTGCTCCAGCACTGCCAAAACGCACAAGACCGCACTCTCAATTGCGAGCACATTGATCATTTGATTATATTATTTGTAATCAGTTCTGTCAGCGATGCTATCGGCACTGATTACAAATTACATCTTGTAACACGTAAACATGGCTCCACAGTATCTGAGTGAACTCATAAAGCCTTACAGCCCAATCTGCAGGACTTCCTTTAGTTCCTAGAATTAAATAAGCTATGGAATAACCTCCTCACTTTGGTTTGGGATTAAGACACGCTCTCAATTTTCAACTCTAGATTGAAAACATATTTTCCACAGAATTGTAGTTATTATTTAGATTCGGATTTGTGGTACAGGGGCTGGAACTGGTGTTGCCCCTGGTCTGTCTGCTCTGTCATGCCTTTGGCCCAGTAGCTTGCCTGTTGTTGGGTGGATGTGCCAGGCAGAATTAGTCTTGACTGGAGGTTGGTCCTTTCTGGCCCAATGTGATGCAACCTTGCATTAGACCAAGGGCAAAAGTGTGCGAATCATGCAGGATTGCTGTCTTATTTCCTCAAAATTTGTGATCGCTCAGGTTTGGTAGCTGGGAAGGTAGCTTGCTGGTATATTTGTATGTGATCCCTCTTGGCTGTGATACTGTCTGGTTCTTTTCTTTTTAGCAGTTAAGGTACTGGACTCTATCTCAGGGTCCAGAATTCAAATCCCACCTCTGCCAAAGCTGCCACAGTTGGGTCCTTAAGCAAGGCCCTTAACAACGATTGCTTGAATTGTAAGATTGCATAAGTTGCTCTGGAAAGGGCGTCTGCTAAATGCTGTGAATGCAAATGTAAGTTTGGGTCACTGATGGGTCATTGATGTCTTCCCTATTACATTCCACTGTTACTGTATGCTTGCTCCGTTGAGAAATGGCTTTGTTTATACATAAATTTGCCTTTGACTTCAACTCCATAAGTCACCATTAAGATTAGCTGGAATAACAACTGTGGCTTATTGCTCAACATTAGCGCTCAATCTCACAACCCCCTGTTCTAAAATCTAGTTGAAATCCTTCACAGAAATGTAAAGGCTATTGTAGCAGGCAAGGGGGAAAACTATGTACTTTTTTGATGTAGTAGCATGTCACATGTCCAAGTTCTGTTGTGTTGTGCTGTTGTCTCATGTCTTTTTGAAGCTGACGGGCTGTAGACTGTGGGTGAGCAATAGCTCTGAGGCCAAGGAAGGGGACAAGGTGTGGTGAATGGGACTGCTTTGAGTTCAGCCCCCATACATCCTCCAAGGGTCAGAGCCAAGCCAGCCCATATTCCCCAGACTCTGAGGCTTCCCTTTGTGCCTTATGCACTGCCATGAATAAGTCTGTTTTGTGCCTGCATTCAATATATTCAGGAAAACAAAAAGAGGGAAACAGGCAAGATTGTCATGAGGTAACTCAGGAAAACACCAAGCAAAGCTTTAAGGCTCTCTCAATCAAATCATCACTCTCTAAATGCTCTGACATCCCAGTCTGGAAATATTTCAAGCAAAGTAGATACAGTAGACATCTTCCTTTTGGGGAACTTAGTTTTTATTAAACTAAGGTGACTTTCAAAATCCCTGTGAATAATTAATATCTGAAAGGCCAGTAATGTTAGTCTTTGCTTCCTGCTGATAGTCATAAATTATTTGAAAGAAACAGGCAGTTCAGATACTTCAAATAGCTTAAAGCTGACATTTTTCTGCAGTGTAATTTAGTGAGAGTGTCAAAGCTTTGCCCCAAGGACAACAGAAAGCCTCGTATTGCTGAGTCACTGCAGAGAACATAAATTATTACATGCCACTATTATAGAAAACATGTTGCATTATATGCCATACATTCAGTCATACATTTTTTGTGCTTACTCCGAGTACAGTCAGCCTGTTAACATCATTGGCAGGATAAAAATATTGTTACAAAATATATTTGTGGTTGATTATTTTCACACTATGTAAGAAATCTAGGGATGGATGGTATGATGGTGCATACCTTGAGGAACATGACTACCAGAAGAGAGTTGGCTATACCATTTGTACTGCAGCACTTTTTTTAGCAGACTTTGCTGTATACAAAACCTAAAACAGTACTGCTTGCTTAAAGTATGGATGGAGATTTTCATTTTTACATGCAGTCAGGAGGAACTTGTGATAAAAAAGGATGTGAGAAGTCCTGTACTGAGGAATTCTAAAATGGCTCACTTAGTGCTGCACAAGTAGGCTACATCAGATACTGAAAACAAAGGTTCACTTACTTTTGTCATTTCCACAGGTATGTAATATAATTTTCCTCAATAGATAAATGACCTATTATAATTATATATATATAATATTTTTTTCATTAGTGTAATTGTGTTATCTTAATCTACTTTAAGGAATGAGTTCAAGAACCAATACAGCTATTTTTAGGACAATAACTAAGAAAACAACTTTAAAGCAACTCGAGCTGTAATAAACCTGTCTGCAAGTGGTTACAAGTGTCGTTTCCCCACACACAATGAGGAGGTTGGGTAGAGAGAGGAAAAATCTATCCAAGGAAGTTGAAAATGTATAGATGTTGGCACCTTTTTGGAGTCTCCAAATCTCCAGTTGTACATTCCCAGCACATCAGAAGTTTTAAAGGCTTTGCATCCAACAACAAACATAAGAGTAAAAATCAAGGGTAAAAACCAAAAACATAAAAATTTGGATTCTACCAAATCTTTGATTAGGGCTTAGTTTTATGGTCAGGTACAAAACATCTTTTTGGCACGAAACAAAACTGGAACTGGAATAAAAGAGATAGCTATGGAGAAAAGAGCCCACATTCCACAGTTAAGGTTGATAGAGGATATGTGTTGTTTTTCAAAACAGTCTGGGAACATTGTTAGGATACATGGCCTCATGACAAATATTTTGGGGGTTATGATTGACTGTGCAAGCAGTTAGATGTCTAAATCCAAACAGGTTTGTTTAAATTAAATTATTTTAAGACATAATTAAATCACCCCAACATGATTTTGACATGACAGCCCTAGCTACTTTGGCTTAAACCTGTGGATGGTCCAAGTCCCAGCACACATCATACAGTTCATCGTACCAAGTCTGAGGGAAAAGTGGCTAAATGGGAATAATCTCCTTGTGCTTCAACAACAAATCCTGAGCCCTGCAATGGACTGCCATCTTATCCAAATGTGCTATGTTTATGTCTGTGCCTGTGATTACTATGTTTGCCAGTTTTTTTTTAACTCACACTATTAGCAGTGATGATGTTTTATGGATTTGTCATGATTTATGGATTTGATAAATAGTAAAACATGAATGCGTCCTACTACGTGGTTAATCAAATTAACAATGGCTCAAGTTAGCTGGGAACTCAGGGCATCCATGCATATCAGGTTAATGGAAACAGACCGTAAACCTACCTTTTCTGGTTCAACCTGACCTAACGCTATATTGTTTTCTGATGCGTTTCAGAATTTGCAGTTGTTTTCTCTTGTTGTACATTCGTTTTGCATTTTATGATCCTGATAAGCTTGCCAAGCTGAATTTAGAAATCCATTACGTACACTACCTGTCTCTACAGGATACTGTTTAATCAACCATTTCAACTAATTTTAGATAGAAAATTAAAGTCCAGGAACACGTGCAGTGCTCATGCAAAATATTTCAACCCCTTTGAAATGGGCACTAGTCTAAATAATGTTTTATCTAAATACAGAAAAATAACTCCTAAAACAATAGGTTTTTCCAACTTAAGTTACAATTTTAAATGACACCATGCAAGTAATTAGAAAAAAGAAAACAGTTGTGATTTTTAAATAAATAAAATAACAGGGTTGTACCCTACAAAGTTTGCTCACCTAGATTGGAAAATATTTACCCATTTTTCCTGTAAAAATGATTTAAGTTAAGTAAATCTTTTGGTGACTGGCAATGCACTGCTCTCTTCAAGTCTATCCATTGAGTTCCACTGGATTTAGGTCAGGACTCTGACTTGACTTCATCTTCTTATGTTTTAGCAAAGTATTTAGGGTTGTTGTCATGCAAGAAAGTGAACCTCCTGCCCATTTTCAGCTTTTTACAGCTGTACAACTGTGCACACTGATATAGTCAAAGCTACTTAAATCTCTTATCCTTCTCCTGACTTGTGCCTTTGCAAAACCTTACCACAGAGCACTTTTGACAGCACAGTTTACCATTTTTGTGTTACTACACACTACCAATAGTGGAATCATCAAGGAGCAGCTGGGTTTTATTCTGCAGTAAATAAATACGCTACGAATGATGTCTATATAGGTATAGGTTCTTTACCAGGTATTTGTCCATTAACACTATACTAATGTATCAGAAATACTAAGTGTAATTTTCATATTTATTACAAGTGTTAAAACAGTAAGACATTATTTGTTTTATTTTATTGGTATAATGTGACACAAGGCAATGATTTCAAATGGGTATGATGAGTTTTTTAAAGCACTGTAACACTTCTGAATCTTGTTGTGGTGTGCCTCTATTTCCCATTGTGTTGTAACAAGAGTTTTTTTCTCTCAGCAGTTTCTCAGTCATGTGTGTAGACTTGACTTTGATGATCTGATCCAGAAAGATCCTGGGAATGTAGAATCAGCTGACTCCAGACCAGACTGGGCTGCATTTCAGTGGGTTATGGCTTGGCCAGATGCCAGCTCGTAGTGTGTGATTGAACTACAACATGACATCTCTTTATGTACTGCAGGTCTTCCCGTTTTCCCTTAGCAAGAAGTCCTGTGTCTGTATGGGCTCTGTGACATCCCACGCACCTACAGTCATTACATTTATCCAAATTTCTCCAGCCAGCTGCGAAGTGAGTAACACTTGACAAAATTGCTTAAGAGTTTCGGTGAGTTATCTGCCCATCACTACCGACATTTATGTGGTCATGGGATCTTCCTGTTTATCCAGGTGAAACACTTCCTCATTCTTTAAGCTTTACTGAAGGTAAGGAACAAAAAATACTTTCCTTGTCAGAATTCAGGCATCAGCACTTATGACCAGGGTAGAGACACATATTCACTTTGTAGTGTCAGAATAACAAATGTCGGCTTAAATTTTGCCAGGTTTTAATGATTTTACCACAAGCTCTTGTACACACTGGTTTGTATTTAAAACAGAGTATTCATACCAGACTCTAAAATACACACTAGAAGCGATTGTGAGTAGTGTACTTAGCTCTGCTTCACTCAACATGTCATTACACATCAGTGATTTAATCCCAAATACAGTATGAAGCTTCACTCCTTAAATTGAAGAGCTGTCTGTCAAGTGGGCGGTTTGTCACCACTGTGGTTTTTTTTTTTTTTTTGGTATTTCAGCTCTCCCAGTGTTATGTTTCATGCCATCTCTCCCATTTACAAAAAATCTCTTAACAGGGCAAAAAAACAGCGCTAGTGTCAACCTCCACAACAATGTGGGGTAAAAAAATGTCCAATAATTGTTTTGCACAGTACCATAGAGCACTGTCAAAATTACAATGTACAGTGGGTACGGAAAGCATTCAGACCCCTTAAAATTTTTGATTCTTTGTTTCATTTTATTTTACATTAATATACACTCCGCATCCCATCTTGACAAAAAAACAGACATGTAGACATTTTTGTAAATTTGTTAAAAAAGAAAAACTGAAATATCACATGGTCATACGTATTCAAACCCTTTGCTGTGACACTCATATTTAACTCAAAAGCTGTCCATTTTTTCTTATCCTTCTTGAGATGGTTCTACTCCTTCATTGGAGTCCAGCTGTGTTTAATCAAACTGATGGAACTTGATTAGGAAATGTACACACCTGTCTAAGACCTCACAGCTCACAGTTCATGTCAATGCAAATCACAATTATGAGGTCGAAGGAACTGCCCAAGGAGCTCAGAGACAGAATTGTGGCAAGACACAGATCTGGCCAAGGTTACAATAAAGATTCTGCAGCACTTGGAATGACCAGAACTCTTCCTAGACCTGGCCGTCCAGCCACACTGAGCAATCGTGGGAGAAGAGCCTTGGTGAGAGAGGTAAAGAAGAACCCAAAGATCACTGTGGCTGAACTTCAGAAATGCAGCAGGGCGATGGGAGAAAGTTCCACAAAGTCAACTATTACTGCAGCCCTCCACCAGTGGCCTGACATCGCTGAAAGCCCGCATAGAGATAGCCAAAAAACACATGAAAGACTCCCAGACTATGAGAAATAAAATTCTCTGGTCTTACATTTTGGCATTATTTCTAAGCGGTATGTGTGGAGAAACATCACCTGCCCTATACAATCCCAACAGTGAAACATGGTGGTGGCAGCATCAAGCTATAGGGATGTTTTTGGCTGCAGGGACAGGATGACATTTACACTTTTAGGGAAGATGAATGAGGCCAAGTACAGACATATTCTGGAAGAAACCCTCGCCGAAGGTTCACTTTCCAACAAGACAAGGACCCTAAGCACACAGCTAAAATAAAAAAAGGAGAAAACAAAGGAGAAAATGGCTGTCTACCAATGTTCGCCATCCAACCTGATGGAACTGAAGAGGATCTGCAAGGAAGAATGGCAGAGGATCCCCAAATCAAGGTGTGAAAGAATCATGGTTTTACTAGCTCAAAAGGGTGATTATACTAAATACTGAGCAAAGGGTCTGAATACTTATGACCATGTGATATTTCAGTATTTGTTTTTTAATACATTTGCAAACGTGTCAACTTTTCTACATGTCTGTTTATTCTGTCAAGATGGGATTCTGAGTGTACATTAATAAGAAATAAAATGAACTTTTTTTAATTTTAAGGTGTCTGAATACTTTCCGTACCCACTGTAGAACTAGGATTTATACTTTTGAGTGTACAAATGAAGATTATCCAAAACATTACATTACAAAACTAGGAGCAACACATTCACAACATTAAATTACTTACTGTACACATGAGATTACATTATCTAGATCGCTATTCATTTTATACTATGGGTTTATTACATAAATTGCATGCATTTTTAGCCATGCCATCAATTATCTACACTCACTTGTTTCTTTATTAAGTACACCTTCAGGTTTCTGCACTTATTGTTCATTATATTAGTTCCACATACCATACAGCTCTTTGTATCTTAGCAAGACAATGCCAAGCCACATCCTGCACATGTTACAACAGCGTTGCTTCATGGTAAAAGAGTGCAGGTACTAGACTGGCCTGATTACAGTTCACACTTGTCTCCCATTGAAAATGTGTGGCACATTATGAAGTATAAAATACGACAACAGAGACCCCAGACTGTTGAGCAACTGAAGTTGTACGTCAAGCAAAAATGGACCCTAACACAATGTGTACCTACTAAAGCTTTCAGTGATTGTAGACTTATGGTAAATGTACTGCGCAAAGAGAGAGACCATGAGCTAACCCTACAAACAGTATACAAACAATAACAGACATGGTGCCATTACAAACAGACTAGTGCTAATACCAACCAGTATGCTAATGCAAACAGATAAATAGCTAATACTGAATGACAAAGAGCTAATACAATCAAATAGAGCTATCTTTGTATCTTATACAAAGACAAAACACAATATAAACAGAAGTGCTAACAATAATCCAAAAGGCTACAGGATAACACTACAGAAAACATAAAGCACCATCAGAAACAGAAACAAGAACCCACAAATCAGACAAGAATCCCTGAGAGAATCTGAGAGAATCAGGAACCAGGAAACAGGGTGAGTAAAATTCCAGACAAGGTAGCGCACAGGAAGAAGACTATACAGTGCTTAATAAAATAAAGGGAACACTAAAATAACACATCCTAGATTTCAATGAATTAAATAATCCAGTTAAAAATATTGTATTATTACCTAGTGGAATGCGTATAGAACAAAATAACATAAAAATAATGAATCTAAATCAAAATTATTATCCCATGAAGATCTACGTTTGGAATCATAATCCAAATCAAAGTGGAAAATCAAATTACAGGCTGATCCAACTTCAGTAGAAATTCCTCAAGACAAGTTAAAATGAGGCTCAGTTGTCTGTGTGGCCTCCACATGCCTACATGACATGTCCACAATGCACAATGCTGATGAGGTGTATGTTCTCCTGAGGTATCTCCTTCAAGACCTGGAATAAAGCATCAGTCAACTCCTGGGCAGTCTGTGGTGCAACATGCCATTGGTGGATGGAATGAGACATGATGTCCCAGTGCTGAATTGGATTTAGGTTTGGGGAATGTTCTCCACGGCATCTCCAGATTCTGTCACGTCTGTCACTCATCTGTGAATGGCACCGGGCACCAATGGCAAATTTGACAATCTTGGTGTTTTCTGGCAAATGCCAATTGCTCTGCAAGTTGTTGGGCTGTAAGCACAAGCCCCACTTGTGAACATCGAGCCCTCATACCACCCTCATGGAGTCTGTTTCTGACAGTTGAGCAGAAAGATGGACATTAATGGCCTGCTGGTGGTCATTTTGCAGGGTTCTGGCACTGGCAAGCTTGCTTTTAAAAGAGAAATTGGTCTAGGGTGAGCCAAGTAGGATGATATAGCTGTCCAACACACATAAATGTGATATCCCCTTTGTGTTCATGTGCATTTACTAAAGGTACTCTGGTTTCCTCCCACATGCCAAAGATGCACTGCTCACAGAAATAGGGGGTAAAGTTAGTTGATCACTCTAAATTGCCCCCCCCCACACACACACAAACACTAGTATTTAAGTGCTAATATTTATATAAACTCATGTTGGTTTTAGTAGGATCTGTGTTTGATTAAGTTTAATACCTTGTTTGTTGTTCAAGTGAAACAAGTTCTTTTAGTATGTTGTACAAGTTGTAATACACATAGTTTAGCGACCACACACCTGGACCACACTAACCTGGACCAGCCTATTCTGGACAAAATATTTTTTTCCACAGAATCACAAAGGTCACATTCTCTTTATGACACAGTATTCTGCCCAAATCATCAAACCAAATGAATAGATTTAAGCTTTGCACTATTGTGCAAATTAATCAAACATATACTGTATGGTACATATCATGTTAGTATTATTAAATATTACTAAATCATTTAAAGGGGCCATGCTCACACAGCTGCACAGACACCCACATCCCAGAACCAGCAGCACATGGGCATTGGCGGTATCTGATGTGGGTGTATTTTTCTCTTAGTCTCTCATTTGTTTACAAGAATACAATCTCTTAAAAGCCTCACACTTGCAGACCAAGAAAACACCGCAGGTGGCTTATATGTGTCAGTAAACAAACGTGGGGGAAAATTATTTCCACTGACTCACAGTACCACAGAGCACTGTCATATTTATGATATATAACTAGCAGGGGAGTAGCAATACACTCACAATTTGATTAAATTCACAGTTAAATTTTCTGACAATGATCAATTTGGGTTCCACAGGTTTTCAATAAGATTTAGATCCAGACTCGTTGCTGGCCAATTCAGAACTCTCCAGTGTTTGGGGTCATTGTCCTGCTGGAAGACCCATGACCTAGGATGCAAACCCAGCTTTCTGACATGGGGACCTACATTGCGACCCATTGAAACTCCTTTGTTAATTTTCAGATTTGATGATGCCTTGCACAGACTTAAGCCACCCAGTACCAGAGGCAACAAAACAACCCCAAAACATTTTTAAAACGCCACCATAATTTAACTGTGTTCTTTTCTTTGTAGGCCTCACCCTATTTTCAGTAAACAGTCGAATGATGTGCTTTACTAAAAAGCTCTATCTTGGTCTCGTCTGCCCACGTTTTGCCAGAAGGATTTTGGCTTTCTCACATACATTTTGGCAAACTGCAGTTCAGCTTTTTATGTCTCTATGTCCTCCTGGGTCTCCTGCCATAGCGTTTTATTTCATTCAAATGTCATGCTGACACTGATACACCTTGAGCCTGCAGGACAGCTGTAATTTCTTTGGAATTTGATTGAGGCTGTTTACCCATCATCCATCATCCAGACAATTCTGCATAGCAAACTTCAAACATCAATTTTTCTCTTCCGTCCACATCCAGGAAGAGTAGCTACAGTGCCATGGGCTGTAAACTTCTTGATTATGTTGCACACCGTGGACAAAGGAACATCAAGATCTCTGGAGATGGACTTGTAACCTTGGCATTGTTGATATTTGTCCACAATTTTGGTTCTTAAGTCCTCAGACAGTTCTCTTCTCTTCTTAATGTAGCACACACAGACACACAATGCAAATATTAGGTCAACTTTTCTCCTTTTTATCTGGTTTTAGGTGTGATTTTTATATTGTCCACACCTGTTACTTGCCTGAGGTGAGTTTAAACGAGCATCACATGCTTGAAATAAAGGTATTTACTGACAATTTTGAAAAGGTGCCAACAATTTTGTCTGTCCCATTTTTGGAGTTTTGCATGAAATTATATCACGTTCGGCTGTTTTCTGTTTTTTTCAATACACAAAAAGCTAATAAACATGCGTATAACGTGTAACTGCAATACATTTCAGAGATAAATACTTCATTTTCTGAAAAAAATTCAGGGGTGCCAACAATTTTAGCCATGACTGTATTATAAATAACCAAGAGAATACATAAATCCCTTGCAAATAATATTTAAGAACAAATTAGGAATTTTGGAATTTTGGAAATTAGGAATTGTATTGTTCTTAGCTAATAAACTAGAACACGATCCAGATTGATGATGCATACCATCCCATTTTGCATCACGATGGATTGTGTGAAAATGGATTGTAACACCACTAAGGCTAAGCCTCAGTGTACAGTCAATCAAAATAATGCAGGAAATGCATTATTCAAAGGGTATTAATGAGCTCTTTAAAGCACATGCTAGTTGTGAATTTATAATACACAAAGATGGTCTGGCTCTCTGGCTCCAGTCTATGCATTTCTGTTTATTTTTGTTTAGTAATTAGAATTAACCATATGTGAAATAAATCAAATCTCACTTAAATCTCCAACACAGACTCTAGCTATTTCCCACAATTATATCTCATTAAATTAAGCAAAATATTTACATTTGGCCAGGAATTACATAGCAACAAGTTTCACTGCCAAATACATCAGGACTTTATCCACAGAAAAGTGCAAAATCTTCACCTAAGATCTGCCAAATCACACAAAATAGTTATATAAAGTTCATTTACTCATACATCAGATCCTGCATGTGAAGCTTTTTTTATAAAAATATCTGTGCATTTCTAAATACATTACAGTTGTTTTATATATATATATATATATATATATATATATATA
>JAVSBV010014241.1:0-12394 GCA_033117975.1 Parotocinclus spilosoma
TACATCACTCTCGTATCACACATGCTCCGTCCGTACCGAGCTTACAGCACCAAAATATCCTACACATTGTGTAGATAAAACAGCTATTTACTGTAAATCAGCAGATTTGATCATTTAGAACATTCCTTTATTGTTAGAATTAATATTTTTTATTTTTTGAAAACCCGCGATGCACCGGGTCCGCAAAAGGTGAACGGCGAAGTGGTGAGGGAACACTGTACTTCGTTTTGTAATGTCACTTGGCGGTGCTTAGACTTACCTTTGCTTAGAGTTCCAGAAATGTTAAATTCTTCCTTGAGAATTTGCTTGACACTTTTTCAAAACCAGGTTTGTCGGTAAGTCTGCCAGATGAGGAATTATCATTGAGTAGCGTCCGTTACACCACTCAGTGGTCTAGGGTTAGTTTTAGATTGTTTTAGATTGGCAGCCCAACTAAAGAGCTGGACAAATGGGTATTGTGTTGATGTTTGTTCCAAATGCAGTTTGAAAGTTAATACTGAATGATGTGTGTTTTTCAGCACTGCTTTGTTACTCTTGTACATTTTAGAATTAAAAGAAAATTGTGTTTTTGTCCTTCCTTGCTATACGTCTTGTTGTCCATTGACTGTGTTATTCTAAAAGTTCCTGAATCCTGGTTGGGCTTTCTGTCAATAACATTTTCCATAACGATCTGTTCATATTGAAAGCTTAAATTCGGTTTACACTAGATCTTATATATGATTCTCTCATTATCACACTGTTTGGTATTACACAGTGTATGTTCTTTTACTTAAGAGTTATCTATGTTAACGGCAACTGCAAATTAAAAACCCAAAGGAAAACTTATAGAGGGCAGCAGGATCTCTGGTTTAGCTGGATTGACAATGATTATTTTTGCACTGTTTACAAAAAATAGGGGATATTTCAAAATGAATATGAAGAGGATCTCACAAGAACTGCTGGATAATCTGATCCTATCCATACCCCATCACTGTCGATATGTTTTGGCCATCTTGGGTGACCATACACCATCCTGAACAGTCAATGTGGGGGCACTCTGGTCCAGTTTAACATACTTCTGTTCACCCCCATGAATATATCACTTCCTAATCAACAATAATAATTGAGTTTTCAATGGAACAACTTTCTTTTGACCTTTCATTTGCTTTTCTGGAGATCTTGAAATGCTTTTTGTCTTAATCGCTTCGTATTCATGTTTAAATATCCCTTAATGTTAATAATGTAATCTGTATGCTTTTAACAGTCTTGCGTTTTATATTAGCGCTATTCCAGCTCCTACAGCTGATCTATATACTTCCAATTGATTTTTCATGTACGTTTCTGTACGAGTTGTGTGGCTCGTGTGTATCCTTGGGGGGGGGGGGAAGGTTTTGTCTTGCATTGTGATAAACATCTCTAGTGGAATAATAATAACGATCAGACTATATCCCTGTGCCTTTAAATAGAGGCTTAAAATAATGAATTCTGTTAGAACGCTGTTCTCATAGCAGTTTATTAAATTAAAGGGCTGTGTGGCTTCTTTGTTGTAAATGAAATGAATGCCCATATAAGGTAAGTAGACTATCATTCTCCTGTTGTAGACTCATCCTGGCTGATGATGATGTGCTAGGTATAGCTTCTAGTGAGTTGTACTGTACTCTGTGTGACTCATCTGCTTCCATTCTGCCCACCTCAAACTTAGGTTTGATGGTGCTGTTGCTACACGTTGTTTTCTCGGGGAAACAAAGCGCCATTATCTGTGTGTGCCTGAATGTACTGGATGTTTACAGTGATTTTGACCCTTTATTATGTACACTCATTACTATGTTTTCTTCCTTTTAAGGTTTTGAGTTGTATTCCATGGTTCCCTCCATCTGCCCGCTGGAAACCCTGCACAATTCGCTCTCCCTTAAGCAAGTGGATGACTTCCTAGCCTCAGTCGCCACCTCTCAAGATTCCCTGCTAAATGTATCTGCGTGCTCACCAGGTAGAGAAAAGAAATGACGTCCCAGCATTCACTGTAAAATCTTTATAATAATGACCTTTTCGTTTCTGACACACATACGTTAAACTTTGCATATCACTCGATACCTGATATTGATTTAATACCATTGTTGAATTAATAAAATATACCCTTGCCATGTGGGAGAGATTTAAGGCATCAGTAATGATTTAAACAATACGTCAGTAACTTTATGAAACTGAATATATAAAATTAACACAGATTATTAATCTGGACACCTCTTCCATAAATACTACTAATGATTTTATTTGAAGCTTAAAGTTGTTGCCTCCAGACAATCGTTATTAATCTAGGCATTCATTGTGTTGCAATCACACGTACGCAAAAAGTCACAGTCCAATTGGAGATGTGGTAGTATACAGATCGGGCTTAAGCTTGTATACTAACAATTATTTTTAGCAGTGTTTGGTTTAAAGTATTCAAAATTACTTTTAACCCATTTCTCTCAACCTGAATTTTGTGATTTAAATGGTAACAGGTTTTTATTTTATTTGTATTATTTTGAGGGCACCAACCTGCCAAGCATGTGGAACCGCGCTCTCAATTAAACATATCCTTACAGAATGCCCAAAATATGGAAAAGAAAGACAAAATATTCTACAAGGAAACGGCCTGCAAAAGCTTTTTGAGACCTCACCAGAGAAAATACTGACCTTTTTACATCACATTAACCTGAAACGAAATGCAAACTGATTAAAACGATATAAATGACACAACCTATGTACCGCCATGAAATAGCCTAAATGTGCCGAAATGGCGTAAAACACAAAAAAACAAACAATTATTTTGAGGTGTTTATTTGCTGAATGGTTCCACTGAGGCTTTTTAAATATGTTTTTTTTTTTTTTTTTTTTTTTTTTGTGCTGGAACCTTGGCTGGTTTAAACCTGTCATGGACAGTTGATTTCAAAAGTTAATCTTGTAATTCATAATAATAATGTTCTGCATGGTGCTTGTGAAAGGTTGTCGAGCTGTCTGTAACAGCACCCGATTTCTGGCATAGTCTACAGATTGGCATGTTTTGAACAACATGCATCATTTTAAAGCCAAGTCACTTTCAAGTGAGGAGTAAGTCAGATGACGGGCTGGTGGTCTCTGTATTTTGTCTCCTGGTGCAGTTTTCTCAATCATTTTTAACTTCAGTCATATGCGTGCATACAGCTCACATGCTCAGTTGTCTGTTCTACCGGGCTTCTTCATTTTTTTCTCGATAATTACCTCATTAAAACAGCGATATGATATATATTGCACACCACACCTAATCATTTACTCATATAGAAATGTAATTCAGAATGGCCTCTATGGGATGACTGAGGTGAATATGGGAATGTTTTCTATTTCGATTGAGTGATTAAATCTGGTTATTAATGTATTATTAGACTGCATGTTAAAGAAGTCACTGTCATTTCAGATTGTGTTCTCACGTCACTTTCTTGCACACTGTTTAGTTGTTCAAGGAAAGAAAGCTCCTCTAAACACTTACACTCCTGCAAAGGTTTTACCCTGCCCATTCACTCAGAGTGTGGCAAAGAAGTCACCAGATCACACTGCATCAGGCATGTATACATTTTTTAATACGTTTTAAACATTTGTGTTTTGGTGATTATAATAATGCTTGTGTGATGCTGGCCAGTAGGGTTAATGTTTCAAGCTTGTAAACCAAAAGGATATTTAATTCTACATTAAATACTGATTAAATGTGGCGAATATCAAGCACATGCCAGTGGTACCTCGGTTCTAGTCGTTAATTCGTTTCAGAAGGTTTGCCGAGAAAGAGGAAGAACACGGCACATAACAAGCAAAAGATTTCCATAAGGATTTATGTAAATTCATCTGTTTTAAAACCCCATAAAATCCATAATGTAGAGTCGTATTGTACAGATGTTCCTCGATTTCCTTTGGGGATACGTTCTGACAAATCCTTCCTAAGTATGTGTCATGAACTAAGGAGTTTACCGAGTGGTAGAGCGGCCTATAACGGCATCATAGCAGTACCGATAAGTAAGTTTGTGTTTAAAAACACTTCCAGTAACTTACAGTTGGATGAAATTGTCAACACAAAGCTTTATAACATCTTGAAAATCTTATGAAATTTACTGAGTAATAGATTGAAAGTGAAAGCAAAACTCTTACTCTGTGGAGGAACTCTGACCGCCAGCAGAGCATAGCTTGCATAAAAAACCTTTTTAAGATCAATTTAGGCTTGTTTGCACTAAGAATACAGCGTAGTGTGTGTAAAAATAAAAAACAAAACAATAAACACGACAGAGATCTTCACTGAGGAAGGGCTATTGTGATTCTGAATCACTGAGTTTTGACTGAAACGAGTCTCGTGGCTCAACTCGTACAAGTTGAAGCGAGTGTGACAAGTACCGAGCAAACAGAGCCCCAAAACAAATGTTTCTACTCAAAATGTGCAGAGAACCAAAGTTACACTGTACAACTAATAACACAATTGTCCTTTTCATGTTTCCAATTAACTTATTCAAAGGATTAAGACGAGGAGAAAAAAGTTTGGCCTCTGACTTCTAAATTGATTGCTACACTTGGTGAGAATGATGTGCATGTATATTGTTTATCCCCTAGTCAGTGCAGGCTCTCCTTCCAAAGCACTTCAGTCAATCAGAGCAGATGTTACAAAGCACACCGGAGGCGACGCATCACAGAAGAGCTCATTTCAGCTGTTTTCAGAGAAAAAGGCACCTGCTCAACTCAACACAGCAGAACATCACACTGCTGTTAGCATCTCCGGCTCTCCCATGCTAACGAGCAGGAAAGGCTCGTCGCCTGAGACCCGACAGCGTCCGGCTTGCCAGAAAACTCAGGAGGACCGTATGTCAACTCAAGCTCGACCCTGGACAGCATGCTGTCGTGTGTCTACTCAACATGTACATCCTCCTGAAAATGTAACACAAATACATCAGGTAACTCAGCACGACCATATCAGATCAAAACAAGCCAAAACTGAGGAAACTCCGAGTGCAGCAGAACCGCTACACTCATCCCCAGCCAAGCACATCAGACAAACGTCTCCCGAAACACAACATGATGTTAAAATGCAGCCATGCTCGCCAAAACCAGTAACAGTAAAAGACGAAGGGTCATCTAAACCGTGCTGAATTGGAAAAAAGATTCCAGAGAATCAAACAAGGCTTGAATCTCATTAATGTGAGGGTGAATCAGACAGTATATAGACAGGTATGTGCCGTTTAACAACGACATTACATTTCGTGGAACAGGGTGTTTCCCCGACATTCACCGTAGACTTTTTTTATGCTACTGTAATGTAAATACAAAGGATGTTTTTAAATGATATGTAAATGCACGATTGATGATTGAAAGGACTGATAATTTAGTTTGACGGAAGCCAGAAATGTATTACTAGACAGTATTACGAACAACACAGAAGCTCAGCCAGAGTGATCGTGAACTGGTTTATACACTGCTCACAAAAATGAGGGGATATTATATATTAAATACCCCAGTGTTTGTAAGCATTACAGTTATATGTTACAGAGAATATACTGGGCAACAAACAAAGCAGTACTACTTACAGTAGGACAGCTATATACAAGTACAGCTTCTTAAAAATGCATAAAAACAAGCTCTAGAAATCTCTAATCACATCGGGACATTCTCCAGTCCAAACTTAAGCAAACGAGCATCCTATTGGTAAAGTGAATAATGTACCTCTGCTCTAAAATGCTCTGCTTGTCAATCTGCGTTGTTGTTTGGCTGTTGAGGTGACCAGCTGGAAAGAAAAGGAGAATGCACTGCACTAGGTAAAACAAAATTATAACATCGCCAGTACACAAATAAGCAGTTGGCATAGGAACCTGGTATAATTAAAGTAAAATATGATAGTTCAGTATAGTATCGTATACCGTAACATCACATCTCATGCCGCACTGTACAGTGGGTTTGCAGTATTGAGTCTGTTTGGGTCCAAGTTAAGACTAATTTCCTATTATTTTGAAGATGGTTAGCACTGCCACCTCACAGCTCCGAGAGCCCCTGTTTGATCCGACCCTGGGCTCCACCTGTCCCCCTGCTCCACCCCCTGTTTGTGTGGGGGGGTTTTCCTGGGCGGCCTGGTTTCCCCTCTCATTCCAGAGACGTGTGTGAAATTGTAATTCAGTGTTTCCAAAAGGCCCCTTAATGTGTGAATGTTTGTATGGTTGCATGTTTGAATGTGCCCTATGATGAATTGGCACCTTGTCTGCGGTTGTTTCTGCCTGGCCACCCCTGCACCATCGGCTAGACCCCCGGTCTTCTCATGCCTCTGAATAGGATCGTTTTTAAGCCCAAATGGTCGTTGAATAGATAGTCATTAAACAGCACATACCTGTACATTAAACCAAGTAGTTCAGGCTCTATTGTAAAGGATTCCTTTAACCGGGACTGGGAGGAATCTAATTTTTATCAGTAGCTTAGCTGTGGTAGAATGTGAACTCTTGTCAAAAATCACTTGTCAGACTGAATGGATGTCAGAGATGAGCTGCAAAAAGACATGGTTTTATTGTAACAGACATGACTGATTTAGCTGAATGTTCAATAGAGTGCACTTGTAAAGTTAGTACTCTTATTTTGTATATTCGAATGTTTGACTTAAAAAATCAGATGTATACATTCATCTTAGATATAATATTTGGCAATAGTCTATTTTTAAAGATTTGAGAAAATCGAATAAGCCTAGCACTTTTTGGATCTCACTATCGAGATTCAAAGTTAAATGTAATGAAAATGAATTCTTATTTTTTAACACGTTAATTCGGTTAAAATTGTGTAGCATTTTTTTTCCTTTTTATTAAATGGACACAAAGTAGCATCTTGCCCTAGGTTCACAACAGCTCCGACCTATCTTTTTTCGTCGCCCAAATTACTCCTCATTCGAAGGTCAAACGTGCAAACACACGGTGCTGCTACAGTATAGTACTCCAAATAACAATAATGGGGTTATGGCTTGTGCATATTACCTGCAACAGTAATATCTGAAACCGAGCCGTGATGATGATTTAAAACATGAACGTCATCTGTCAATGTGTTTTCCATCAACTGGAGCCATAGAGTTACAAAGAATTTTCTAAGCTTATTTTTGTATTTTGCGTTTTGGTATATTTAAAAGTTTCTTCTTTATTTTCATTACAAAAATATGAATAGAAACACAGGGGTATTGTTAACAGTGTGGAATAAACAACTGCTACCTGGGCTAGTTATTACAGGTTAAGTCCACTTTGCCAACAGTAGCTCCGCCACTGCACATTCAACATGACTTCCAGTTGTTTAGTTGCATCTTTTTTTCTGTTAATGTGATTGATGTTTTTCACCACATTATTCCTTCATAGCCAGACGTTCTACAGTATATACATATATATATATATGTATATATGCATGCATGTATGTATATTGGTAATAAACTTTGATGAAGCTCCTTTAATCTGCATTTTCATTTGTTCCATTTACGCGTGGTGTTGGTTAGAATTAGAATATTTACACAGGGAGACTCCGCTCATTTTTCCTCATTATGACGTTGCCAATATGGAATATGGGGCATTAATATGGTGTTATTACATTCTACATTCCAGACGAGCTTTACATTGGTTGGGGTTATGGAAGCATCCACTGTCTATTCCTGAATACTTTGGTTCTGCACTGGTCCTGCATGGGACCATAATCCTTCACTTTCTGTTGATGGTCGGAAGCCACTGCCAGGACTAGGTCAGCAAACTTATTGGCTAAACCACCAAAGTATTCCAAAATTGTGCTTACGTTAAGCAAGTGTTTGACATAAGAGCCAAGCGTTTGAGACTGGAAAAACTCATAAAGCCGTAAAAACCCAGTGTTGTGCGTCAGTCCCTTTGCACTCCTGGTTTTGATGCTAGGTTTATCAAGTTGTTTATTATTGTACACAGAATATGACTATTGGTAAGTATTGCTTGTGCCTGTTGCCTTGTCTTGCTGTTTCCCCCCTCACTTCTGACCAAAATAATGCGTTCTCCAACGCAGTTCACAGGCCCCTCTACTGTAAAGAGACAATGCAGTGTACATACTAACGACAGGTTTGTAATTACAGTCATTTAGATTTCTACTGTTCTTAGTTATACCTGTTGGTTGCTTAGTTTGTAGCCAACAGTTTTCTTCTGTTTATTAGATTTTTTTTTTTCCAGATTCACTTTAATTTCATTGTAGGTTAAAAGAAAAAAAAAAAAAAAGTATTTTTATTTCTTCCTCCTTCCTTGTATTGATTCCACATAGTCCTATTGAAAAGTGCTGAAAAATAAATAAATATATTTTTTTTTCCTCCCTCCTCAGTAGATTCTTAAGTAGGTACATCCGAGGAACAAGCAATTAAAAAAGTCTGGCTTAAGCATTGTGGGATGAGCTTACGTCTGGTTACTAGAAGCAAGCTTTACATCATCTCTCAAACTTAACCCATTTTTGCTAGTGATCCTGGTTGTTTTTTGAGATCTAACTGTGTGTTATGAGTATTAATTTTAGCACAACAGTATTTTAATATTGTGTTAAAGTAAAATATTTTTTTATCTCCTGAAATGACCTAGTGCCTCGAAGCCTTTTGGAAATGTGGAATTCAATAGGATCCTGTGTTTGCACAAAAGGTTGTCTTAAGACATCGGGGCAGTGGCACAGCGGTTAGTCACCTCACAGCTCTAGTGGTCCCAGTCCAAATCTGACCTCGGACTCCACCCGTGTCCTCGACCAGGTTTACTTTTTGTGTTCCAGCTTCCTACCACAGTTCATATACATGTGTTGGGTTAATTGATTACTCTAAATTCGCCCCAAACTGATTATGTAGGACTGGTTTCGGTAAGCCTTGTGTATTGATTGGGGTGGGCAATATGGCAGTATTTTATCGTATCATGATAGATTTTGTGATAACTAATATCCTTTTCTTGAGCAGCTCAAGGATATCGTCGATTTAATTAAAAAAAAAACAACAACAAAAAAACACATTAACTGCAAGCTTCATTATAGTGTAATTAGTCATGTTTAATCTGATAAAGTTCCCCACATTTTGACCATAAATCACCAAGTGGCAATGTCTATTGTAAAAAAGTGCTATACAAATAAAATTTAATTGAAATGAAAAGGGTGATATTTAAATAGTAGTTTTTGAGAATCTATCACTGCTTATACATTCTGTCTGCAATCACTTTATTTATGATAAAAGCAATCATTTTTTGTTGGTTTTCTTGGTTAGCCCAACAGAAAGAAAACTATAGCCAAGTATATAAGATAATATGTTGCGTGATTTGGTTTTCAAACTGGCACAGTCTGGAATTTAGTTGTCATTTTTATCATGCAAACAAATGGGAACGGGATTACAAACCTTTAACCAACAACTGCTGGGGTTGTTAGATTGTACTTTGAACTTGGTTGCAAATTTATTTTTCAATGAACAAAGTTGGTAAGTAACAGTAGTTCTTGTTTGTACGTTCGCTATACGTGTAAATGGTACAATAAAGGATTAATAAACATTTAATATGTTACATAGCACGTCCCGTCTTGTAACATAGGGCATGCTCGTTTTATCGGACCAGCCGGTTATTAGGACCAAAACCATCGCATCCCGATGTGGTCCCATTAACCGGAATCGACTGTATCATATAATAAAGTCTTCTTATTAAATTTGTTTTAGGAGCACATACAAGTGAAGCAACTACTGCATATTCAGCTTTGAACCTGCCTGCTTAGTTTTTGAATTTCTCTTCCCCCACAGCTGTCTATGAGCAGTCTTGTGAGGCTTATAAGCACCTGGGGAAATCGTCGGATGTGTACTGGATCGATCCCGATGGCAGTGGACCTCAAGGACCATTCAGAGTCATTTGCAACATGACGGGTAATTTATCCGGTCGGGTCTATGAGCAAGAATGCAGTTCACACCTCCGGGGAGACCGTTTTTATCTGAGTGATGGTAATGATGCTTGAGTTTCTATAGTTGTGCTAAAAGCAAGAATTTGCCTTTCAGAATTTTCAGGCCAACAAATGGTTAGAAAATGCAGACTGATGAATCAGATCACTGCTAAGAGTGGACTGTTATTTCATGTGAAATAGTCATGCTTCTATTTATTTGGAATGAAAATATGTATGATCTTCCTGATCATAGCTGATCATTATATGTATTTAAGGAGGAAATATGACATTTTTAAAATAAGGCCAGGCTTTTTTAAAGATCATATTTGAAGAATGCAAAAAAAAAAAAAGTATTTTTTGGTATTTCTCGGATCCTCCGCAGCACCAATGGTTAAAATTCGGAAAAAAATAACTTGTTTATCTTTTTTCGCCCCCTGATGGAGAGCCAACCATTTTCTTTTATTTTTTTCCAGATTTATTTTAATTTAATTGTAGCTTCCTTCCTTTCTTGTATTGATTCCACATAGTCCTTGAGAAATTGAAAAGTGCTGAAAAATAAAGATTTATTTTGATTTTTTTTCCTACCTCCTCAGTAGATTCTTAAGTAGGAACATCCGAGGAACAAACAATTTAAAAAGTCTGGCCTAATGGAAAATCTGTGTTGTCTTTTAATAAGAGAGTTGAAAGATCAGACCAGTTTTGATCCTTTTAGGGATGGAACTTTAGGTTTAGATCAGTTTAACATAAAGTCCAACTAAAATTGATCTGAAATTGGGAAATGTTGTTTACAAGAGACATTGTCTTAACGCAACCCAATTGTGGACTGTGGTAGCCTTGTGGTTTAGATACTGGACTCTGGACCAGAAGGTCCAGGGTTCAAATCCCACCTCTGCCAAGCTGCCACAGTTGGGCCCTTGAGCAAGGCCCTTAACCCACCATTGCTTGGATTGTAAGACTGTATAAGTTGTAAGTCGCTCTGGATAAGGGCGTCCCCTAAATGCTGTAAATGTAAACGTACAAAAAAAGTACTAAAAATGTTATAGAATATAGAATTTAGCTATCAGTGTAAACAAATGCTTAAGCTATTCTTAGAGTTCCGTCGATTCGACCCCGCGGTCGCTAACGGACCGACCTTACCGCACACAGTACATATTTCCCCCTGTCTCTGTCGCTGGCCAGTTTCGTGGTGAATTCCCAAATCTTAAAATACCTTTCGTAGGTTGCCTTTCTATGTCGCTGTTTATTGTTTGACTCTCTTGCCCTCTTTAATAGCACTGATTACAGAGCAGAGGCGCGAGAGGAGGGTGACCTTTCCTTTATGTCTCCACAGTTTAAATGCTATTAGTTTAATGCCGTCGCCGCCTGTCTGTGTTTCATTTAATTAGGGTGCTTATTGCCATGCCATTGTCGTGATATCAAATCTCTCTCTCACACACACACACACACACACACACACACACACACACATTCTTTCATTTTCTCTCTAAGATAGCTACATGTTAGAACAGGACACGCAGCTAGCAGTTCAAGGTCTTAGTTTAGACTCCGGACGGCCCTGCGACCCGTGCTCTCCCTGATCAGGAGAAAGCAGGGATAAGACGTGTGATGTGTTGGAGCCAGTGGACCCCGATTCGACTTTGAACGGAGTGTAAATTCATTTGCAGTGCTTTCTGCATTTCTAAATTCAGTTTTTGATTTAAAACCTGTTTGATAAAAGCAACAGAACACTCAAAGTCATGCGTTAACGTGAACATCAATCACGGCTGCGATTATCTACGGCACTCGCCCTCACATCGCCCTCTCGTGTATCCTACATATCAACATTGCAGTGAGGGTTACTGCTAAGTGCCTGAACTTGTGGCTTCACTGCCACGGGACACGGTTAACGAGTTCTCACACACACACACACACACACACACACACGCTCACTTTACGCAGCAATGTATTATGCATTGGAGTGGGCAAAGCATTCCCCTCGGTTCTTATGCATTATTAATGTTGATACTCGTACACATTTTGTCCACGTTTCAAAGCTGTTGACAGCGACACTGGCAATATTTTAATGTACCCCGTTTGACCTTGCATTTAAAAAGGGGGCTTCCCATTGGGTTTGGCTCCATAAATGCTGCCTTTGCAATTTAGCAGGGCAGGAGACCCAGAACAAGGCTGGGCATATGAAGGGAAAACAACAAATATATGAGAGATCGTACGCACAAGTGGGAGGGTGTGTGTGCGTGTGTGTGTGTGCGTGTGTGTGTGTGTGCGTGTGTGTGTGTGTGTGTGTGTGAGTAATTCATGAATGTGCTGTCTTTTAGGTGATCTTTGTCACTGTGTAATCCCTTTAGCTTTTGTTCTTTGGCCTTTCCAGAATAAACACAAACCAGATCTTATAATGGGGTGTCTGTCTAAGGTCCAACAGATCTCAGAGAGAGAGAGAGAGAGAGAGAGAGAGAGAGAGAGAGAGAGAGAGAGAGAGAGACAGAGAGGGAGATAGAGAGACAGACAGGGAGAGAGAGAGACA
>JAVSBV010014252.1:0-12394 GCA_033117975.1 Parotocinclus spilosoma
TCATATTCAAAAAGACTTGAGGCTGTAGTTGCTGCCAAAGGTGGTTCTACAAAGTATTAAGCAAAGGCTGTGAATACATATGTAAATATGATTTCTTTGTTTTTTGATTTTAATACATTTTCAAAACTCTCAAGAAAACTTTTTTCACATGGTCATAATGGGGTATTTTGTGTAGAATTAATTTAATACAATTTTGAATAAGGCTGTAACGTAACAAAATGTGAAAAAAGTAAAGCGCTGTGAATAATTTCTGGATGCACTGTAAATGTGTAGGTGCAACTAAAATATACCACTAAGGTGTATGGAGTAGTGTTTATTAGTATAAGATGGTAACAAGGTTTTATAACTCCAAACACATTTGCAGTTCAAAGCATCAGCTAATTATTAAGCACTTCAAAATTTGGATCAATTGTATTAGAAGTTGAATACGTGTTGAAGTTGTATTTGAAGTTGCTCACCTGGAAGCTGAGCAGGAAAGTGTTACCATAGTACTGGATTTAAGAAACCCTGATATCTCCATATTCCTAGCCTCTTTTTGACTGTTTCGCTTAACCATACAGCATTCAGAATGTCATTTTGCTGTCAGGTAGCAGCTCAAGGGGGAATGTGTGGGCCTGTGGTAAAATTCTGGTCAGACCAGACCTGACCTGTCTGTCTCACAGATGAGTGGTACATTTCAAAAGATTAAAAAGGACATATATGTTGTCTGCCCTAGAACGTGGGACTGTTCCTGCTGATAAGACAATGGCCAGTAGCAAGCGGAAAAGGTGATAAACAGAGAAATCTCCACCACTATACTTAGAGAGCGAGTTGCGAACGCATTCTTCTCCTTGACACACTGATATGTTTTGTAAACGTAAAACAAATTGAAATGTGATTATACCATGACCAGAATACTAATTTCTGACTGGCTGGCAAGAAAGCATTAGCATTTTGTTATATACGAACATTTCTAGTAGATCCATTAAAAAAATCCTTTTTGAATGTTACCATTATAAGTATAAGTACAACATTTTAAGCAATGTACAAATAGTGGAATAAGAGATGATGGTTGAGGTTAAGAAACATAAAAAAATGATATTTTTATATAATTCAGTTATGAATAAGCCATATATACACTCTTCTTCAAAAGTATTGGAACAATGAGCACTATTTTTGCTATAGACTGAAAACATTTGGGTTTGACATTAAAATATGGCTATGAGACCAACATTTCAGATTTTATTTCCAGATATTTACATCTGGATCTGATACACAGTTCAGAAGATAGCACCTTTTGTCTAAACCCACCCATTTTTAGTGTTAGCAAAAGTATTGGAACAGATCAAATTAAATTAATTCAACTGAATAATACATTTATGTACAATAAATTTAGTTACAAATCCTTTGCTTGGAACTGCATTAAAGCTGTGACCCACTGACATCACTGAACTTTTGCAATCTTCTTTTGTTGCTGTTGATGCTGTATAGGGTTTAGTTCTGAAGATTGACTCAGCCAGTCCAAAACCTTCCACCTCTTGCCCATTAAGAACTCCTTTGTACTTTTGGCAGTGTGTTTAGGGTCATTATCTTGCTGCATAATTGAGGAACTCTCAATCGTTTTTTTGCATCTTTCTTTAATTTGACAGACAAAATTTAGTACACTTCAGTAGACAGTACACTAAGTTCATTGTACTGCTGCCATCATGCGTGACATTATCAATAATGATGAATGATCCCGCCCCAGAAGAAGCCATGCAAGCCCACATCACAACCTCCATTGTGTTTCACAGATGAGCTTGTATGTTTGGAATCTTTAGCAGATCCTTTCTTTCTCCAAACATTAGGCTTTCCACTATGCTGGCAAAGGAAGATCTTTGTCTCATCAGTCCATATAACTTTTCCAGAATTTCTGAAGCTTGTCTCTGTAATTCTTGGTAAATTCCAGCCTGGCCGTCCTTTTCTTCTTGATAATTAGTGATTTTCTGGTGAAGCCTCTGTATTTTTGTTCATGAAGCCTTGTGAACAGTAAATAGTGAGATTGTGATATTTTCCCTCCTGTCCTCTGGAGGTAGTTGCTGATTTCAATAACAGTTGTTTTAGTGGCTCCCGCACGTTTCTGGCATCAACTACTGTTGTTTTCCTTGGTCTACCTGTTTTAAATCTGTTACCTAGTACACTGGTAGTAACTTTTTTCCTCTAGGTCATTCAAAATAGTTGTACTGACTATGGTTAATGGCTCTGATTGATTTTCCATCTTCTCTCAGCTTCACAATTGTTGATTTGTTTACCCATAGACAGCTATCTGGTATCCATGTTGGTTACTCCTCTAACTATAAATGCACAATCTGCACAGTCATAACCCAAATCTGAAACTGAGCATAGACATTCAGCACTATTTATTGTTTAAATAATTAATGTAACAGGACACACCTCATGAGAAAAATGGGTGGATTCAGGCAAAAGGTGCTATCTTCTGAACTGTGTTCAAATATAAATGGAAATGAAAGTTTAAATGTTGATCTTTTGTCTCATATTCATCTTTTAATGTCAAACCCAAATGCTTTTAGTCTACAGCAAAAATCAAATCATTGGCCTCACTGTTCCAATACACTCAAAGGGGAGTGTGTATACTGTCACAGTTACTATACTGTGTATACAGTACTGTGCAAAAGCCTATGGTTACAATTAGATTACATAAACCAATGTTTTTGCAATTGTATATTGACCATATGTTTCTTTATTATAATACAAGCAGAAGATAGAAAGTCCCTCAAAGTCTTTATGACTGAAGTATGTATGGCACACCAGTTTGTCACCAGCTGGCATAGTGGTAGTGTTGGTGCTTTAGCAGTGAAGTCTATATTGAATTTGGTTTATTCATAACATGGGATTATATTTATAGCAAATGTCCAGAATGACTATAACTGAACTGAAAAGGCTGAAGGTTGTGAGTTTTGATTATGATCTCAACATCGTTTACTTGACAAAGCCAGAACTAAAATATTCTGATTAGTCCAAAGCCTAACACACTCAGAATGTGTACCTCCCAAATGTATTCTAAAGGTGAACTGACTATTTTAAATTGCCACACACTGTGAGTTGACATGAGTGAGTGTATATTACCTTATGAAGGACAGGTGACCTTTCCCCAGCAATTGGAATAGACCCATTTTATTAGATCATGATAAAGTGTTAAATAAATGAATGACTCATATGTGATAGATGTTTGTAACATTCTCATGTATTGGCATTACTGTACAATGTTACATACTTAGTGCAACAGATTTATGACTAGCAGTTCCCCAAAGCAGCTAGATGCTTGGTCTGGATTCTTCTTTACTAATAATATGCTTTGGATAGAAGTCAGCTAAATAAATACATATAAATGAATAAAAAAAGGAAAGGTTGTTAAAAATACCAACTCAGAAAAAAGCAAATCCATAACTTCATGTTTATGCAGAGGCTACACATCACACAGCATTTCAACCAGTTCAGTGTTAACCAGGTTATGATTATACTGCACATACTTTGCTTTAATTGATTACACTGCTTTACCTTTCTAAACAGTGGACTTCATCCCACATGTGCACATGTTACTTCACAGTGGAAGCACTGAAAACTCTTCTGTTGTCTTCCTCAATGGCAAATACTTTGCTTGCCTAGATTCATTACAAATTATTTGCTTAGTAGAGTTGGTTTGTAGAGTTTAATTAAACAGACTGAGGAAAATACAAGTTCATCAATTTCTCCATTTACTGTAGTCAGTCAGCCAAACTTAACCATCACTCAACGCATGTTTGGTGTCTGAGGTTCATTCATTTCTTGCTGACGCTACAAGGCTAATCTTAGTATTAGTTTATATAAGTCTATCTTTATCTATCTTTTAAGTCTTTAGCAGCCATTAGATTAGATACCATTTGTTTAGTTATGGCATAATGAAAATGTATACCAATCAGTATCTTTATTGGAATAAGCACGAAAAAATATAAAATTTGTATAAAGCATTAAAAAATCAGAAGTTACATTGGCATGTATTTACTGTGACGTATCCTTACACTTGGACAGTAGAAGCACCCGGCATCTTCAATGGGATGTTACAATCAGCCTGATAAGGAATTGTCTTTTTGAAATTGTAGTAACCAATTAACTATTTTTTAAAGGAAAATAATGTCAAGATTATACTAAAAACTACAAAAACTCACAAAGGTTCGAATGAAGTTCAGCAGAATAGAGTATTATGGAGTGACTGGTCTGGGTTGGGTGAGAGAGATGGGTTTTGGGTCCAGTTGTCCACATTAAGTTATATATGGTCATTAAACTATTGCTATAACATCATATCTAACAGTGTGAAGACATTCACACAGTACCATACATATAAATCCAAAGTATATAGATATTTCACTCAGATTGGTGCTGTTGTTTAGGAAAACGTAATGCCACAAAAGGGGTGTGGGGGTTTCAAGTGCACCTGGTCCCAGTCCATATGGAGATGCACTGCTGGTATTACATTTATTACAATTAATAAAATAAACAGTGCAAATAAAGAGAATTACATATGTATGTGTTTTTTTCTATGTATTGTACAGTATCATCTCTGAAATTTGACCATGGCAGGTATATTTAATTGAAACCATTGGTTATACATTTCCGGACCATTTAGGCTTCAAGATTATTTTTTGTTTCATTTTGTTTTTTTGATAGAATTAATAAAAAGAAAGCAATTTGCTAGAATGGTAAATCCTGCCCATATGCCTTGGAGAAGAGAGGTCCTTACTCTTCTGCATATCTGCACCCAGATTCAAAAGCTACAGTCCTACTGTAATCTATAAAAATGAACATCGCAGTATAGCATCATATTATCATTCACTGTACAACAAATGATGACCCAAAGCATTATGCACAATCAAAAATGAAGCCCTGATTCAAGCATGTCAAGGTCTAAAGTATTTTACAGTAAGCAGTCAGTTCTCAGAAATTGGCAGACGTAAAGAACTCTGAGACTTTGACAAGCATCAGATTGTTGAGGCCAGACGACTGGGTCAGAACAAAGTGAGCACTGCTTCAAATAGCAGTGATAGTATCTTATGACAGTGGTCTGAGATCCATTGATCTGCAAGGCCAACGAAACCTACCCTGTCTGGTCCAAATTGACAGGAGAGCTAATGTGACCCAAACAAATGTATATTGCTAGTTACAGGAGAAATGTGTAAAAACACAGTGCATAACCATGTCACTGCAGATTGGCCAGAGAGCTAACCTCTTTGTTCTCAATTAAAACTGCCTACAACACTCATGCCAGTATTGAAACTAAACTTCGGAGAAACAAATTAATGCAATTTTGGTCTAAAAAGTCTTTGTTTACTTTTACATCATTTAGCTTTGGCAAATGATGGCTCCAGGATGCACTGTGTAAAAAAGATAAGGTAGAGTATGGAGTGCTATGCTCCGGACAATATTCTGCTAGGAGTCTTGCATTCATGTGAACATCAGTTTGTAGAATTCTTTTGTTGTTTTGGAGGTCCAAGGACTTTTCTTTAACAGAAAATTAGGCAGGCCATCGTAATTACATTATTACTTTTTTACTCACTGGTATGTAATAGTACTTTAACTGAAAAACCTCTGTGTTACAGCTTAATGGTGGTATTTAAAGCATGCATGTTAGGTTTGGACATGTAAATGATACAATTTAGATGTGACAGATTTACACTACTGCTTAACTACATTGTACCTGGTGAAAACTGAATAACTTGCTGATGCATTTGCAACTAAATAAATGGATGATACATTTATTGCAAGAAGTTATTGGGTAATATTTGTCAAATCATGACTTTTGCTCAAAAAAATCAAAAAATGCTTTTGTAGTCTGTTTTACAAGCCTATGTTATTCTATAAGTGCATTCTTTGGATTAACGACTCACGTCCAAAGAACTGGAATCTTAATTTAAAACTTTTGAGGGGCCTTCTTCATTTAAGGGGGGTCAGAGATTGGTGGTTCCAGAGACTTCACCTGTGTGGAGTGTGTATGTTCTCCCTGTGTCTCCCTGGGTGTACTCCAGATTACTCAGAATAATTGGTCACTCTAAAATTGCCCCAGTATTTCATAAGTCTTTCATATAAGAGTCAAGTGAGGAATAGCAGTGACAGTTTCCAAAAGCACATGCTTTAATATTCCTAAGCTAATTGTACCTAGTGTTACACATATGCCTATATAGGTAATTACAGGATTACTGGCACCCTTTTTCATTTTTTATTAAGATAACATTCACTTATTGAACATTGAATACAGCATAATAAGTCAGGCATTTAATTTGAGTAAATGTGTTTTATGAAAGTGAAGTAAATGTATTTCACACATATGTCTAATCTTTCTCCTATTTGTCTCAAAAGCAGAAAATTAATCACATGTATATCTGCCAGAAGAATTTTAAATAGAGGCTGTGCTATGGCTGACAGTAGGCAAATATTAAGGGCAAATAACAATTTCCTCTGCTACTGCTAACCAAATACATCATACATGATAACCTCGGTAACAGGATGAAGACATTATAATAAATTAGCTCTTTGACTATTTAAAGCTGGAAAAAGGAAACCGTTTTGGCAAGAAACCAAGCCTTAATCCATTATAATGCATTTAACTTGATCAAGAGCTCAAAAATAAGTAAGTTGAATTGGCTTCACAACAAATAAACTAGAAAACGCGAATAGACAGACGCCTTGTTTGTAAGACACAAAGAGGTGCTTTCAAATCTAAGTAATTATAACATTTCTCTCTAATTAAACAGCTGTCCAAAAATTTAATCCTGGAGGGTATACACGTACATATATGCTCTTCCTCGAGATTTAATCAAGAGAGCAGCATCCACATCAAAGGCCAGAGAAAACAACATTTCCTCTCAGCATGAAATACAAAGTACTGGATTCCATAATTGCACATTGACATCAATTAGCCTCTAATGAGGCAGAAAGATTAGATCTGTCCAAAAAGGAGATGAAGCAAGGCTGCTAATGCTCTGTGCAAGCATTTCCCCCTGTTGTACCTTAACAGGTTTCCATTTACTCATTCCTGGTTTGTAATGAATTATTTTCTTTATATTTACATTTACATTTTTGGCATTAAGCTGACGCCCTTATCCAGAGCGGCTTACATCTTATACAATCTTACAATCCAAGCAATGGTGGGTTAAGGATCCAAATGTGGCAGCTTGGCAGAGGTGGGATTTGAACCCTGGACCTTCTGGCTCAGAGTCCAGTGCCTTAACTGCTAGGCTACCACAGTCCCCATATGTGAGATTATTATATGAGATATTATATGAGATGTATTTATTCTTTTCACACTTGGCAACATAGATCAGCTGAGTACCACATGCTTCAGACTGAGAGGTTACTCTAGACAGGTAGACTCTGTCCATCCGTTATACTTATTTTTGTTTGTTGCCATGAGTGTGCTTGTGTTAAATAGAGGAAACAAATGGTGGAAGTTGTAAGAGAGGGACCCAGAGGGAGATAGAGAAATAAAGTTAATTAGGCTAATAGAGAGCTGGTTTCATGAGTACATGGTGCTTCAACTTCCTCCTGGAGCATCACTGGCATGCCTGTTCTGGGGAAAACAGGTCCCCAGAGCAGCCTACAAATCCCAGGGGCCAAACGTATAACACTGAGCTATGTCAGGCGATACTCAACAGAGCACCACCATAATAATCACCCTCTTCAAAGCATAATCACATCGCATAAATCAATTGTATTGAATTACATATCGTGTAAAAAAGAATTTTCTATTCATTAGTTGGTTATTTTAGAATTGTGAAAGAAAATATTTCTAATCTATCACTGAATGCAGCTGAAAACAAACATTCAGTGTTTGACAGCATAGTACATTACATTACCTATTACGTTTCTATGATAAATCTCTCAATGGACTGTGACACTGCATCATTAAATGGGTAAATATATTGCAGCAGGGTATAATGAAGTCTTTGACAAGGTTTACATTCATCACCTTAATACATGTGATTACTACAGTCGTTCCTCAGGGGTCACTTCTTGGTCCATTCGATAATTTTGTACACTAAATCAGTTTTGAGATTAGATCCATAGGCTTCTAATATCATTGTTATGGAAAACAATACTTTACTTTTTTATTAAACCCCCTCTGAATGTCTTTTTGACATCTCTCACTGGATGGCAAAACATCATCTGAAGCTCAATCTAGGCTTAACTGTCTAGATCTAACTAGCTCAATCAAAACTGAACTGATCTGCCACTTGACAAAAAACTCCACCGCTGGACTGTCCATCTGAACCCCATCACATCAACAACCAAATCTTGGACATTTCTTAAGCACAACATTAGAATAATGTGTACATTTACAAGCAGATAAACTGCTAAAGTTCTTGTCCAGGATATCAGTATTTCCAGGATCAATCACTACATTCAGATTCAGATACAAAGTATTCAGAATGCTGTTGCCCAGCAGTAACACAGATTTTTCATTTTCTCACACTTTTTCCTTTAGATCACTTTGCTGGCTTACTGTTGCAGCCAGGAACAACTTTAAAACTCTTGTACTTGTTTTTCAAAAAGTTCTGCTTTACTTTATTTACATTTTTTGATTCGGAATTACACACCCCCATGCCAGCACAAGTTTTTACCTTGCCTGGTAAATCCTTTTCTGAGAATATGTCTACAAATCCAAATCTCAATGTTTTAGTGTACTTACTCCTAATTGATGGAACAAGCTTCCTTTTCCAGTAAGAATGGTCCAGTATCTGCTTCTGAAGACTCCAACCTCTTTGTGCGTGTGTGTATATATACACACATATATATGTATTTATCTATTTATTAATTAAATGTATCCTCAAGCTGTGTGACCTTAGCATCGGACTAAAAGTTTCAATTTGTACTAGCACTGGAGCACAGGAGAAAGGGAAACTATTATTCAGTTTGTGCTAGCAAAAATAAACATTTCCATGTCAAGTTCAATTATAGGTGCAACAGTTGAAAGCTATATGACAAATTTACAATATAAAAGTACAAATAAATAGTTGTACAGGCAGTTTGTTCCTATAGTTTGTAACATTAAAGTTGCAAGTTGTGTACACTGAGATTTGAAAGTGCTATCCTACAGTATATGATTCAAATCTTGATTTATCTAATTAATACATTTAAGTTCACTAAATGTATGCTTATTTCATTTTCTTCAAGCTGTTGCCTTTGGACCTAAGTGTGGCTTTGTACAGACTGCAAGCAAATGCAGATCAGAAAAGCATTTCCCAGCAGAACATTACCGAAAGCATAACACTTTTCAGGCTTTATCACAGTGCTTCCAGGTACCATCACTTCTTCAGATAATGGTGCACATGTCCGACTGTCCGTGTAATGTCAAAGACAGCAGGACTCATCGTACCAGGTGATCTACATAAACTGCACCAAGATCCAGATATGACACTTGTGTACAACTTAATAGTACAACTAATAATACAATGGAGCAGTGTCTCAACGCACTCCTAAAAAACGCTTTAACACACTGCCATTCGATCGATTTTAATAGATTACAACAGCAATTGACAAAAGTTAAAGCATCATCCCTCTTGCCCAAAACAGATTCAATAATATAGCACTTTCATCCAGTCATCCACATTCCATGAGTGCATCACCTTAACCTACTGTAACCTTGTTGTTCAAGTGTTACTGCTAATTTAATTTGGCTTTTCTACATGTACATCCTCTATCAGTCAACTTCTCACAAGTCTGTCATAAATATTGACTCCTGTTTCTGTTGTGCTTTGTGGTTTGAGGTATATTTGTTTACTTTCACATTTCTTTCCATTTTTATACACAGACCAAATTTTAGACACTGCTAACTGGGAACAACCAACACCTTATTCCACAATCTCATGCCTTCCATGGTTTGAATTGAACTCTCCATATTTTTTTTACCAGGTGTAGTAGTTTCACTGTCTAGTAGCCTTCAGATTTTGCCTTGTATTAGTGAGGGAACATCTCCAAAAAAGAATTAATACCATGAATCAGGATGGTAATTTTGCTGAAATCAATATGACTTAAGGCTCCTGTGATGCAGAGAAATTACGAGTTAGAGAATGATAAGCAATTGTAGAAATGATTCAAGCACACCCAGAACAAAGCATGTAGCGTATTTCATATGGAACACTTATGTTTTAAACATTTGTTACATCCTTCTCCTTTGCATCTCCCTCACAGCTGTGGCATATCAAGATGCAAATTAGGCAGCATGATTATTGCACAAGTGTGCCTTAGGCTGGCCACACTAAAAGGTCATTCTAAAATGTACAGTTTTATCCCATAGCACAATGCCACAGATATTGCAAGGTTTGAGGGATAACTGCAGAAATGTCCACCAGAGCTGTTACCAGTGAATTGAATGTTAATTTCTTTACCACAAGACGTCTCCAAAGGTGTTTCCGAGAATTTGGCAGTACACTGTTCCCTCGCCACTTCGAGGTTCACTCGGTACATCGCGGGTTTTCAAAAGGTTTTTAAAAAAATATGAATGGAAAAAATATATAGCGGATTTTTACCGTTTCCCGGGTTTTTGCAAAACTTTTACATTTAAAAAAATAAAATAAATTAAAATAAAATAAAAAATTAATTCAAAAAATATTACAAATATGAATTCTAACAATAAAAGTAATGTTATAAATCATAAAATACTAGGATTTACAGTAAATAGCTGTTGCGTCTATTTAATGTGTAGGATATGACGTGCTGTAAGCTCGGTACAGTCGGAGAATGCGTGATATGAGAGTGATGTATGGTGTGTTAAGTAAAGAGAACGTTCCATTACTTCAGCGTGCTGCTTGATTATTTTTTAACAGTTAAAAAACTACAATAGTGTATTTACTCAGTGGATGAATACTCACCAAAAACAAGAAGTAAGACTAGAGCATCGCCAGCCTGAGTTGTTACTTTCCGACATAAGTTTCTGTCTGCAATGTTGCGTTATCTGTTTGTGATAGTTTAATTATGCACGAAATTCATTTAAGCCCTACGATGCCACCCAAATGTTCTGCAAGTTTAATGGCTAAAATAGTGTAGAAATACTTAAATAAATATAGCGTGCCTACTTCGCGGATTTTCGTTTATCGCGGGGGTTACGTTCCAGGACCACTGTAGAGATCACTGTACATCCAACCAGCCTCACAACCTGCCCAGACAAATTTTTGCACATAATCTGTAGATCCTTGTTTTTTTTCATTCTGCATGTTACTATAGCATTTCTTCATTCCTCTGCTTCCTTGTCTGTTGAGGAAAATGTCATTTTTCCTTAATGCCTTTTGCTGTTTCCTAATATTTTAGCAGATATGGAAAGTTTAGCAGTTTCTTTCACTTCCTCCTGAATTTCTTACATTCATCAGCTCTGTGCTATGAAAGAGTGGTTGTTGACTGGAACGGTTATATAAGAATAGTAAACTTACCACCCATGCTGAAGCCTATAAACAACATCTCTACTTATAGAGATATTTTAGGAGTACCGAAGGCTAGCTATTTTTCGAACCTTCCAATCCATGTCCCCTAGATACAACCATCAACTAACAAAATGAATGAGAAATGAAATTCCTAAAAATATGTATTGAGAAAGCCTCAGACAAATAGTGCCATGATCCAACTTTTCCTCCACACCAGCGGTGTCCTAAAGAGGGGAAGCACATATGGTTTACTTGGCATCAATATTATTATACACATATACTGTATTATTCATAAATATAATATTTTATTTCTATGAAATTAATAGTTTAAAATAACATATTCTACTTCATAAATACATATTTGTAGTGTATGGTGGCGGTGATGTTGGGTGGAGTTAAAGGGTTTGTGTGTAAATTGCAATTGGGTGTCCAAGCTGAAGCTGGCATAAACCGATGATGCAAGTACAAAGTGGAAGTACAAGTACAAATTTTTCATTGTTCAAGAAAATGCACATTTGTGTATTAGATGCTGGTGCCGTTACGATTGGATCAGACACAGCAGTGTTGCTGGAGTTTTTAAAACACTGTGTCCACTCATTTAGATGCTCCGAACAAGTTTCTCCACCTTGGGACAATAGCTCATCTGTTGCTGCACAGAACACTGTTGATTGGATATTTCTGGTTGGTGGTCTATTCCCAGTCCAGCAGTGACATTAAGATGCATAAGAGCTCCAGAAGCACTGCTGTGTCTGATCCACTCATACCAGCACAACACAAAATGGCACACAACCACACTGCTAGTGTCACTGCAATGCTGAGAATGATGGTATGATTGTAAGACTGCACATATACATACATACATACATAAACACACTTTAATATATGTATGTGTGTATATATATATATATATATATATATATATATATATATATATATATATATACACACACACACACACGCGCACACAC
>JAVSBV010014262.1:0-12393 GCA_033117975.1 Parotocinclus spilosoma
TTTGCCATCTCTACATCATTGCATTCAGTTTTTATTCACAATTTGTTTAGTGTCCCAACTTTTTTGGAATCCGCTTTGAATGTTGATTTGTATCTGCACCGACAGCATTTTATTTGAATTGTGTTCTTAGATTGTAGGCTATTTATGCTAAAGTATCATGTATCATAGTATATCATAGTGGACAAAGGCATAACTCATATACCTAATAAAGCACACTAAAGAACACCATCATGGTTTACCCCTGCTTATCCTCTCAGGGTTGTGGGGGATAGTCTGGAACCAAACCCAGTATCCCAGTATCCGCTGGGCACAGGCAGTGGTGTACACTGGATAGGCACCAGTCAATTGCACGGTTCTGTAACTGTACCACCTGAACTTAATTTTGAAAGCCCCACTAGGTAATCAAATGTAGTCCCACAAGAACTGCCATTTCCAGCAGATGCCCCTTATCACCATCCACCAGAGTGGCTACATCTGTGGCATCACAGTCAATAATCAAGACTAAACTGTCATTGAACCAAAGCACTTTATCCCCTGTCCAATTTTTTTATAAATTTAAAGTTAATCTGTAAGTGAAGGCGAGGACAACACACAAATTTAAGAACTACGACTATAGCATGCAGTATAAAAATGGTATATTCCTATTTTGTATCACATTTTGTGCTTATACTTTTAAATGGTAGAATATAATAAAAAAAATTGGGATAGTATGAAAAACTCAAATGAAAACAACTGCATTGTTTCTTACATTTACCTTTTTACTTTTATTTCATTGCAGACCAAATAAATCAAGAAATTTAATATCTAAAAACACTGCGGGTTTTTCAGATTTGAGGATGTAATAAAAATGCCTTTTTTTGAGGATGCCTTATTTGCCAAATGTCTGTCATTTAAAAACTGTGGTAAAATATAAACATTGTAATATTATAAATTGATTTCGTAGTTGACAATGAACTCATAACACTGGTAGTTAATGGTAGTTAATATACTGCTCTTTCAGCACAGACTACATGCCATTTGTAATATTTGACAATCTCCATTTAGAACGGATGACAACTTAATTCAATGAGGCAATATAATGAACACTGAGATGGTTACTACGTGACTAATGGCAGGTAGCATGTACAGTGTAGTCATGATTCAGACTCCGAGTTGGACAGCACAGGATTATTTCAACACACTGCTTATTGTGGTGTCGAATTTAAAATTAAAGAATTGTTATTCGGATAATGTGTCGTGTAATGGCCTTGCCTGTATTTCAAGTCCTTATCAAAATTACCAGAACTATTTGTATGACAGAAATCATAAAGTGCAATAAAATGCTGTTATGCTATTACAGACACGTTAATAAGTAAAGGAACTAGGCATACTACAAGTGAGTGCAGTTATCCTTCCCATCAACATCACATGTTAAAACATCTCCTCTGCTGCAGTTTTAAACTGTGTATCACAATGTTAAAGAACATTACATGCAGAAAAAGGATTAGAATTTTATGGTGCTGGAAAGTAAAACTACAGACATTTAATATATGTTAAGCTATTTGATTTATAGCTTTGGACATTAAAATATTTGATGACACAGTATATGGCAGTTTTATGAAACACAGAAACTATACACAACATCAGTCACATTACATAACAGGTAGAGGGTTGAAAGTGAAGTCACAGGAATTGAGGCTGACTATGCTCACTGCCTAAACATCACCTTAAATCTGTGGTACTCAGACTTAACTTGGGAGACAGATTTTAAAAAATCCTATAAAGCCACAGTTGTTGCAAAAATACTGGAAACCTTTCAAATATTCTGAAATCTTCATAATATTTCTCATTGTGAGAGTTAGTTGAACACAGCTGGAGGGTTCAAGGTCCTTTCTATGAGGAGTCTGCATGTCCTCACCTTGTCTGTGTGGGTTTACTCCCACAGTCCAAAGACATTCTTAGTAGGTTAGTTTGTGTCTCTAAAGTGTGTCTGCAAATGGAGACAACTATGCTTATTAAGATTATTCAAAATCACTTTAAAAAGTATACAAATACATTGCATTAACTTCTGATAAAAATATGGCCAAAAACGTGTCACCAGAGCAAAGAAAAAAACGTCAATTCAAACAATGTAATCCAACCCTCTGGTGACTGATTCCCACATTTCCTCCATGCACACATTATGGAATTATAATATTTATAAATTGAATATATGTCACTTTCAGCAACAGTTGTTATTTCATGACAAGCACATGGTTATGGTAAAGTTAGTTATACACACTCCCACCGGACCAATTTGGCATAATCAATTAACATGCATGTCTTTAAGACTGTGGAAGGAAATTGGAGCACATAGAGTTAAGCCATGCACACATGGGGGGAGGACATGCAAACTCCACACTCTGAGTCTGAGGTTCAGGTTGAACCAGGGATGACAGTGCTAACCGCATTACTGTGGCATCCTTATGGAATTACAAAGCTCTAACACAATGAGCTTACTTAGATATTTTGAAAGAAATATAAAATACAGACAAGGTAACTAACCAGAGCAGGCATTTTGTGTGACAACATTTTTTGAGACAACACATCTCTCAACTTGCTCTCTTTGGTTCAAGTTGAATTACATCAAGTGTACTTTCTATAAATTGACTGCACACTGAAAGGAATAAGTCTTTTAAAACATTACATACACAACATTAGCATAATTTTTAATTTGGGAAAAAATCATGTGCCCTCTAAAAGTTATAAATGTCAACTATTTGCAAAGAGTCTTTTAATAAAATTTTAATTGTTATTTACTCATCTTCATCCATGTTTATAAACATGGCATAAAAGAAAGGGGCAGCATCTGCAAAGTGGTAGCTCAGTGGCTAAGATACTACATTATTGAATAGAATCATGGGGGTTTAAGTGCCTAGACACTTTACTCTTAAGTGAACGGATTGTCCGTTATGAGACTGTACAATTGTAATTTACTCCAAATATGGGTGTCTGCTGTAAATTAACTTTTGGAAGTGGTCTTATTTCTCCAGCATGTAAAATGAAGGACAGCATGCCACTCAGCACACTACACTGTATTGACTTATAGCTTGACAAATGCAGGTCAAAATACACAGACACAATGCACAGTGGCCTTCAATTCAGTAACACCTGATGACAGCAAATAAGAACCAGGGGCATATCAGTAACTGATATAATGTTTGTTTTAATTAAAACACAGTTTTCAAATGGAAGAACAGCAGGATATTATGAAATGTGCACAAGCCAACAGGAAAACTGTCGGTCTTGACAGAAACCAGTCAAGATTCAAGACTGTCAGAACAGCCTCGTTGTATTAGTGTCATTTAGAAGATTCTAATACTGTACATTCACAGGCAATAGCTTTTTCAATTCTGGTATTTCTTTGCTGTAGCAATGAAGTCACAAATATACATATCAGAGGGGTTAATTTCCCTGGTTTCTGTCTGGAAGGATGGGGGATGGATAAGCTAAGCGTAGCATGTTCCTTTCTGTATACCTGCCAGTGGAAAGCAGATGTCACTCGACTCAAAGAGTGTGTTGTCTTGCACTTAATTATCCGAGAACTGAGGGAGAACATAAGGAAATGTCAGTTGGCCTACCTCTAAGAATAAGCAGACCTAGCAAAAAAAAAATTTGTGCTAGCCATTCTGTGCATGTGCCAAATTTGATTAAAATCAGTTAAATATTATGCATGCTATTAGTACTCTGATTAGCTTGGTTAAAATCCAGCTTTCTTATTTATTATTTTATTTATATATTTATTTACACTCGCTCACTCTGTGATTCCAGCTTCCTATAGAGCATAATGTGGAGACAACAGAACAAGAGAACCCAATCTTGTTGAATTTACATATACAATATACTTATTCAGAAGATATTTGCAAGAATAGCTCTTTAAAAGCAGACAGTATCTGGATTCACAGCAGTCTCTTAATGAAAATTATGTACTCGTTCATGCACAACACTCTTCTTAACTTTTGCTTTTATATAAATCCTGTTTTATGTCTTTCATCCTCTATTATGAAAATACACACTGTCTGTTCAATACATGCATTTCTGAATGACTAAGCAAGCATATGTATTGTGTATTAATTGAACTCACTCTTTTTCTGTCATACCTTGCCAGTATACTTAATCTAACAAATCTTCATTATTCAAACATTTATATTACTTCTTATAAAATATTATTCTGAACACTTCCAGGAAATCACAAAGCAATTTTTTTAAAGGAAATTACTAATTGAGGTAAATAGTGACCAGTTTACAACAGCAAACCTATAGTGGACAAGAGAAAGGTATTCATGCTTTTGCAACATATAAGGTTTGATTCTCCAATAGCCAGAACAAGAAAGTTTGATGAGACTGAACCTACCAAGCCATTATAAAGGAGGTGCAATCATGCTGACCTTTGTCAACACCACTGGAGAGAATTAGATCAAAAGCCCAAGCTGTCAATTTCACCTTAAGCTATTGGGAAATAAATAAGCAAAAAAGCTAGCATTCCCTAATGGTGGTCATGACCCAAACACAAGACCAAAGGCTGGCTAATGTCAAAATCTGAGCTGTGCTGCTGTGGGTATTTTCAGCCATTCTACAATCCATCAATAATGTTGCCTGCTAAAAGACAATTAACTATATATAATGCAGTAAGCAATCATGTGCCATTCTTTTCCTGCTTTGTTAACCTACCACTGTTACCAGATTATTTAATTACAAGCAACATGGAATAGACAGCTGCATGCTAAAATAGTAGGTCAATTTCAGTCCATTGGAAATCACTAACACAATAGCAAGAAAGTTAGTCAAATTGCTGTGTTGCCTTGGTGTTACTTATCCTTTTACTTTTATGCCTCTGTGTTTATTCTGATTATGCAATTTTTTTTGCATCACAGGTAAATCCATTCTGTCAACCAGAATTTTCAAATTAAAACAATCGGTTAATGAGCAGATGAGCTTAGGGCTGTAAATAAGTAAGGTCACTAACATACAAAATGGTGTGTCCTACTAGTACTCATCTAAATGCTATTCCATTTTACTTTACTGTTTAGTGTACAGTTTGGGATGCAACTTCATTATCAGAAAGATACCAACAAATTCAATCTGATGATTATGGCAACTGATTATTTTATATTTTCCCCATATTTATTATATTACATTGTAAAATAATGTGTATACTTATGACAACCAGATACATACAGCCACAATAAAGCACTTCAAAGGATTTATCTGTTAAAACAGCAAATACCAGCATGTATTTAAACACTAGTATTGCTTTTCCACCAACTAACTTCTAACAGTTGTATCCCAATCTAAAGCACATGTCTCGGCATGTTCCTTTCATAGAGTACCACTTCCCAAACAAGTCAGCTTGTCAGTGCCCTTGCCATTTCTTAATAAGATAAAGGCCAGACTAAATTATGCTGCCAGTTTTAATAGAGAACTTGTCTACCTCACATGGAAAGCTGACCATAACTTCATCTGACATCTAGGGTATGAATTGGAAAGGATTAAGTAAAATAAAATGCTGTGGGAAAGTGCTTAATGTTTTAAATGGTCTTAATGTTTTAAATGGTGTACTATGACATTGTCATAACTTATTTTGAGTGTCCAAGATTTTTAACAAAGATTAAATGTAAGAGCTATGCTAATGAAGTCCTACATTTTGGGATCAATAAAACAACAATTGAGTGTATTGACCAGGGAGGGATCCGGGATCTTTCATGTGAGGATGGGAAACTTTAAACTCATTCATAACTAACAGGACAAAACATCACTTAAAATGCAGAGGGTGAAAGGTCAGATCAATACAGCTCTGAACCTGATGTCAGTGTACACTAGGGTAATATTTAATCACTGCTATACTGACAAGGTTGTGGGCAAGACAGTGTACCAATAATAGACTTAATTTATTGCAATTTATTATTTACCCTGAACAAGTTTCTAAGCAGTAAGTAAGGTTTATTTATATAGTTCAAACAAAGGGGTAACTCAAACAACCTCCCTTCCCTATATAAATGATTTTTTTATTTCACCTAAGCTACATATGCAAAAAAAAAACACACTTCCAACTTTACTGATGTGTGGTGCAATAAACACACACCTTAATCGGCTGTCTAACTGTACACAGAACATGCAAGTACAACTTCAGCATGTCCCTGCAATAAGCCCTGTGTCAGAACTACATATCTCACTGTGAAGCCTTCAGGCCAGAAGGCAATTCTTCCTATCGCACTAACACACCTGCATGCCATTACAACTTATCTTCCACTGGTTTCTTCAATCTCTCTTGCCAGGGCTCCTTCAATTTTATACTTATTAGGCCTTTACTGCTCAGCCCTGTCTAGCTTCTATTCATTTCCACCACGTCACCAGATGGATGACATTTTACAAGGTTTAGAAAGACTGTGCACATGGTGGAGCTCTATCAAGGGCATTGGTCAAAGTTCATTGATCTCAACTGGTCACTGCCTGTCTCAATGACAATACAATCAATATTTAATGTCACAGAATTAAACAAGCCTAGACATAAAACTTTCATCAACAAGCATTTGTAATGACAGTTCAGTTAAGTGTCTGAACATACGAACCCTATGATTGCAAGATAACTCACTTTATAAAAACTGATAGAGATGTGCAGTGACATTCACAGAAAATAAAGCTCCAATGACAGTGTACATTCCTACATATAGCAGACAGTACTAAAAGATTATTGCCTTTCATAGTTTGGATTAAATTAAATAATTTTCATTCTGAACTCCACCATGCCACTACCGTCCATAAATATTATGGAATATGCATAGTGGATGCCCCAAAGAATGACAAATAGATTTAGTTAAGGGTCTCTGAGTACTGTTCATGCATTTACCCACTACAAGAACTACAAATTATAATGCCTTAACACATTAGTGCTGACATTACAGTTTTACAGTTAAAAAATGTGATGCACGCTGGAAGCACAAAAAGTACTAAAATATGCAATGTTTGGGGTACATCAGAACAGTGATGGAGTTGGATTGTATCTGTAGCATATGCCCTCAGATTCAACAGAACATTAGTGGTTTATTAGGCAATTTTATATGAGGTTTATGGGTTATATTATGTAATTGTTATTTTAAGTGTAGTGAACACAGCATTTATTTTGAAGTTTTGGACAAATTAAATTTCAAATGACATAATTACAGGAACAATTTTAATCAAAAGGTGAATTTGTGAAAAATATAAATTTCACAGTTTGTTAGTATTTATTATATCCCTCTATCACTAAAATGGCATGGTGCACTCAGGCTGACATGTACGCCACAATGTTTTGTAAAATTGATGACCCATGCTATAATTTCACAATATTTCAAATAGCATCTTGTGATGTTACTTGTGAGTGTGGAAAGAAATATCTTCATGATATTGATATTCTTATGTTTACCAAGTAGTAGTTGCGAAGCTTTGAGTTTTAGTAATATATTGATTCTGAGTAGAGCCTCCCTTTGCTCTCAAACAGCCTCGTTTCTTTGTGACAAGGATTTCATGAGATTCCTTTGAGGTTCTGCCCCATGTTGACATGACTGATATCAGGTAAACTTTAATCTATCTTTTCCCTACATAGTGGTTTCTCAAATTATCCTCAGCACTGCAGTGTGACTGATGTGGTTGTGTTGTGTTAGTATGCTTTACTGATATGATTGGAGATAACATCAGTGCTACTAGTGTATTAATAAACAGAACCCACGATCAGAAAGAGTTGGGAAAGTATGGAAAATGCAAGGAAACAAACAAAGATCAAGTGTTTCTTACATTTGCGTTGACTTTATTTTAATTGTAGACAGTATGAACCCAATTTGTCTGATTTGTCTGGTTAACTTAATTTCATTTGTTAATAAACATGCATTCCTGCATTTCAGGACTGCGACACATTCTAAAGAAAATTAAAACATAGACAAATAAGTGATGTAAACATGTGTTGGTACCAAAACAAGATCAATGAAAGGCTGAGTCAAATGAGGAGAAAAGAATGTGTATCTATTACACTGATTAACAGTGCAGCTTGCATGTAAAATCTCAGTTAAAGCACAGCACAATGATGAAAATAAGTTATTGTCTACTGACTGATTTTTCAAGCTTCAATCAATTTGCACCAGTAAGACTTGCAATTTATTCACTATATTTACATTTTACTTTAATATAAAAGCGTGTTATTATATAATTTACAGCTTTGTATTAGGCCAGCACTTCTCAGTCAGTGTGCTGTAAGAACTGATCACATGTGCCATGGAAATTTCCAATATTTTTTTAATACACTGAATTGTATTAAGAAATTTTATTATGCAAAATTGAAAGAAATAGCTAATCATATCCAAGTCCAGAAACTTATTTCAGTGAAGAAATTTTAACTAAACTGGTAAACAGTCACGAAAATTAATTTACTTTCCCTCTCTCAGCACCTCTTCACCTGTACCTTGTCAGTGGGAAAAATGTCAAACTATGCCATAGTTTCCAGTAAACATAAATATCATCACACAACAAAACAACCTTTACTAGTTGTGTTAGTTTACAACTTAAAAGAGCAAACTAAAAAGCTTTGATAATTGCGAACAACATTTTTAAAATGTAATCTTGTTACTAGCAGTGCTGAACTGCAGAAATTCCTCTCCAAGCTTGCTCACAGGTGATGTGAGAAATATTTACCCATGCCCATACAGGCTATTGATCCAACACTCTGGTTCTGTGTGAAATAAATGATCAACATTTAAGAAGCCTTTAGCAAAATATAACATTTTTTCCCCTCACCTGCAACTGGAGTGTTTGACTGGGTTCAGAACACACTTGGATCATGTGTGCTAGCCATCTTAAACAGTTTAGAGGTTCAACAAAATATAGTTCTGTCTTGAAAATTAATTCAGTGATCTTCCTTTAGACAGGTCTTAATTGGATGCTGCCAATAGGATAGATGATCAAAGAAAATGATCCGGTACACATACCATTTCATTAAACTTAGTTTACAAATATTTTTCATTTCATTTTATTTTATAGGTGCTGAGATGCTGAATCTAGACAAATGAGAACAGTGAGGCCAATCCTTTGATTTTAGCTGTAGACTGAAAACATTTGGGTTTGCCATTAAAAGATCCAACAAACAAACGATCAACATTTCAGCTTTTCTTTACAGGTATTTACATCTGAATCTAATACAAAGTTCATAAGATAGCAGGCATTTTTCCTGGGATCAAAAGTATTGGAATAGATTGACTAAGCCAGTTCAAAACCTGCCACCTCTTTTGCCCCCGATAACTCCTCTGTACATTTGGCAGTGTGTTTAGGGTTATTATCTTGCTACATAATTAAGGATTTCCCTATCAGTTTGGTTGCAACTTCCTCTGTTTTGTTTTACAGTTAATCTTGTATGTTTGGTATAATAAGCAGATCATTTCTTTCTCCAAACTTTAGTAAATTGTAAAGCTTTGTTTCATCAGTCCATAAATTTTTGTCTCAGAACTTCTTGGCAAATGCCAGCCTGGTCTTCCTGTTCTTCTAGCTAATTAGTTGTTTGCATCTTCTGGTGAAGTCTCTGTACTTTTCTTCATGATGTCTGCAAACAGTACATTTGATAATGATAGCTTTACTCCTGCTTTCTGGAGGTTGCTGATGTCTCCAACAGTTGTAGGGTCTTCCTTTATAGTTTACAGTTTATAGTTTATAGTCAGAACAGTCAAGACTTGCTTCTCCAGGACAATCCAAATGGTTATACTGGCTATTGCCAATATGCGTAGTATTTAAAGAAGGATAATAACACTGGGTGTGAAAACATCATACTTTGGGGCTCCTTTTCTGCAAAGGGGCAGGACGACTGCGCTGTATTGAAAGGAGGATGGATGGGGTCATGTATCACAAGATTTTGGCCAACAACCTTCTTCCCTGATTAAGTTAATTGAAGATGGGTTATGGCTAGGTTTTCCAGCATGACAATGACACAAAACACAAAGCCAGGGAAACTAAGGAACGGCTCAAGGTAATAGAGTATCTTATCAAGTCTCCAGACCTGAACCCAATAGAAGATCTTTGAAGGCAGATGAAACTTAGTGTTGCCTACGAAATAAATTACAGATGTCTCCATTCTTGATAGGTGAGAAAACTTACAAAATCGATATTGTATCAAATACTCTAAATGTTAAATCTAAATGTTCTCTGCATATTTAATCAATATGCAAATTAGCGCTGCTGTGCATGGGAAGTACCGAAATAAAAGTTTGATGGCATTGTCGGCATATCCACGTGAAATACCATCATTGCTAAACTTTGGTTAATGTCCAACAATTTAGCCGAGAATATTCAGAAGGGCCTTTTTGATGGAGATTCGGAATTTCAGTCATGGCTCTGCAGATACAGCAGCAACTACAAAGCAATTGGTTAGTCTTTTTGAATTAAATAGCTTTAAACAAACTTTTAATCTGGCACTTCCTGTGCACATCAGTGCTAATTAATACATATTCATGTGTGTGTGTGTGTGTGTGTGTGTGTGTGTGTTTCATTAGTATTTTCTTAGCCACTTTATAGTGTACTTTACATCAATAGTGCTTAATGTTAAACAATTTTACTGTTAATGCTAAATGTCACAAAAATGAGAAGATAAAAGAAGATATAAAAAAAATAAGAGTGTGCTGTTTTAAAAAGGGCACCCCAGATAGATCATTTGTACAAGCCAGAAGTCTACTTAAAAATATATATTTATTTTGGCTGTATGAGACAAAAATAATAGTGTTATGGTTTAATAATAATAATAATAATAACACGTTGTATTTATATAGCTCCTTTTTAGTACCCAAGGACACTTTACAAGCCATTTTAACACAAATTTAAAAAAAAACTCTAAGGGAGGGTGAGGGCAAGGAAGTATTGACGGAAGTATTAAGATGCAAAATGGGTTTTAAGCTAAGACTTGAAGGAAGTGTATGAAGAACAGAGTGCGAGAGGTTGAGAAAGGGCATTCCACTGGCCACTGGCAGTGACCAATTTGTATTTTGGGACCTCCAGGAGACCAGTGTCAGAGGACCTGAGTGTTCGGCTCGGGTTATAAGAATGCAAAAGTTGTGATAAATAGCCTGGGGCCAGACCATTAAGAGATTTGTAAGCAAGGAGCAAGATTTTAAACTGCATTTACAGGGGGACGGGTAACCAGTGAAGATGATGGAAGATTGGTGTAATATGAGCTGATTTTTGTAGTATGAGTAAGGACCCGAGCAGCTGAGTTTTGAACATATTGGAGAGACTGTATAGTTTTGTTAGGGAGGCCAATGAAAAGAGCATTGCAATAATCCAACCTTAATGAAATAAAAGCATGAACCAGAATTTCAGCATCCTTGTTGGACAGCATGGGGCGCAAGCGAGCGATGTTCCGTAAATTAAAAAAAGGTTTTTAACGTCCTAAACTGGGGTTTAAAATTAAGGGAAGAATTAAATAGCACCCCAAGATTGCGAACCACTGCTGAGGATTTTACATCCACTCCATCAAAGTTAATGGTAAAGTCTTTAATCTTAGTGAGAGTCGTTTTTGGTTTTGTTTTGAATGAGAAGCATTATGTATGGAAAACGGAAAACACATATTACAAGTTTAAGAACCTTTTACCATCTTATACTACCCATATATACTATGCCATAATTAATTAAACAATTAATCCTGAATTACACTAGCAAATTCTAAAGGAAAATTTTAAAACATCTGTATCTCAAGAGAAAGTGGGTCATGATTCAGGACAGAAACCCTAAGAAAGTTCTACAAAGAAGGATACTTATAGAATAAGTATTATCCAATATTAAATATCACACTAGTGACACCATTGTGTAGTAACAGCTGCAGCTAAATGTTTCCATTAACCGTTGATCAGGCCTGTACATCACACACAATTGTATCCTGTTCCTTAATGCAAAACAGCCTCTACTCTGAGATTTTAATGGGTTTCCTCACATGAATTGCTTGCTTCATGCCATTTCAGAACATTTTTATTGGATTAAGGTCAGGGCTTAGACATATCAATTCCAAAACATTAATTTTATTCTACTCTATCCATTCTTTGGAAGAATAACAGCTTGTGTTCTTATTGCTGTGGTCTTGCTGCATGACCAACTTTCTCTTGAGTATTTTCTTGAGATGTCATGAATTTTTTCTATACAGTTTTCTGGCATAATTCAGATTTTTCTGCTCCATCAATGATGTCAAGTCATCCTGTCGCATAATGTTGCCCAGTTGCACCAAAACAGACCCAAACCATGATAAAATCTCACGTGCCCACCCCCATCCCGATCCTGCTTTATGGGAGACCCCACCTGACTGTGCCGCTGCTTTTGGGCCCTCAGGAGCGGTCCCTAGGAGGGGGGGTAATGTTAAGTTTCCTACCTTGTCCCTCG
>JAVSBV010014283.1:0-12392 GCA_033117975.1 Parotocinclus spilosoma
ATAGTTATTGGGATGGTTTAAGGCCATTGTGGACAAATTGTTTCTAAATTTTAAACTTTTCATTCTGCATGGTGGTTAGCTAGAGACTGGTGGTGTCTGTATTTTGTCTAGTGGTAAAATTAGGTTACTCATTTTTAGCTTCAATTGTACTTTTAGTTAGAATGCCAGAGTCAGCTTGGTTTGTACATTAACTGTTAAGACATGTTTTGACTTTTTAGCAAACTAAGTTAAACACACTGTAATGGCAGCTCACACATTGTTAAAACTTATAACATTGTTAAGATATTATCAACAATGCATTACACGTACCCTAGATTGGACCCATCCTCATTCTCAAGACACATGGAACTACTTTACAGCGTCTCAGATAGATATATAAATATAAAGATATAAATGATAACACTTCAGCTATACTTTGTTTATAACAATATATACAGATAACAGATGAAAATTTAACAGTATATCCAACTCAACAATGTCAACCAGCTAGTATCAGTGGGGAAGAGATGAATTCATATCATCTCTCTCATGCAAACACAATTCTACAGGAGCTATCCCACAAACCATTTACATTGTATGCAGCCAAGGCAGTGCAAAGACAATTTTGCCAAGACATTTCCAGCACAGAAGCAACAGACACTTTTCCACCAAAACGGCCACTGATGCTGATAGCGACATTAAAATAGCACATAAACAAACAATTCTGATGTCCTGATATTTTATATAAAATACATCAGATATTGAAAACAAAGGTTCACATACTTTTACCACTGACATATACAGTGGTTTCAAGTTTTCCCACTGAAGAATGGAGATGTCTTTAATTTTTTATCACATGTACACTATAACTGTAAGAGACAGTCTAAAAAAAATTTTTTTTTTTTTAATCACATTTGATCACCTACCAATCAGCATGAATTCTGGCTCTTACAGACCTGTTAGAATCCCTCCAATTTTGCACGTATAACCTGTATTAATGCCCAAGACCAAAGAGCTCCCTAAGGACACCAGGGACAAAATGGTAGGCCTGCACATGGCTGGGATGGGCTACAGGACAATAGACAAGCAGCTTGGTGAGAAGGCAACAACTGTTGGTGCAATTGTTAGAAAATGTAAGAAACACGAGATGACTGTCAATCTTTCTCAGTCTGGGGCTCCATGCAAGATCTCGCCTCATGGGGTAAAGAGGATTCTGAAAATAGGTCAGGATTCAGCCTAGAACTACACAGAAGGACCTGGTCAATGATCTAAAGAGAGCTGGGACCACAGATGGCAGTTAGTAACACACTACACCATCATGGATTAAAATCCAACAGGACATGCAAGGTCCCCCTGCTCGTGCCAGCAAATGTCCAGGCCAGTTTTAAGTTCACCAATGACTATCAGGATGTTCTAGAGGAGGCATGAGAGAAGGTCATGTAGGCAGGTGAGACTAAATTAGAGCTTTTTGGTGTGAACTCCACTTGCTGTGTTTGGAGGAAACAGAAGGATGAGAACACGGTCCCAACCGTGAAGCATGGGGTGAAAACATCATATTTTGGGGGTGCTGTCTGTAAAGGGGACAAGACAACCACACTATATTAAAGGATGGATGGGTTCCATATATCGTTAGGTTTTGGCCAACAACCTCCTTCACTTAGTAATAGCACTAAAGACGGGTTGTGGCTGTGTCTTCCAGCATGACAATGACCCGAAACACACAGCCAGGGCAACTAAGGAGTGGCTCCGTAAGTAGCATTGGCCTGGCCAGTATTCAGACCTGAATTCAATAGAAAATCTGAGCTTTCTGTACCCAATATGAAGTTCTGTTTTTCTATTGTATCAAATATTTGTTTCATACCATAAAATGTCAATTAATTTTTATTTAAAAAATACAGACCTCTTCATTCTGTGTAGGTGGGACAAAAACTTGCAAAAACGGCAGTCTATCAAATACTTATTCTCCACACTGTATGTAATACTGGATAATTTTCTTCAATAAATAACTGACCAAGTATAATACAGTATCTGTAGCCTTTGTTTAACCTGGTTCTTTTAACCTATATTTAGGACTTCTAAACGATAACTTATCAACGATATACAAACTATATACACCAGTGCATGTATACTGTTCACAATAATTAAATATTCCCTATTTTTTGTAAACAGTGTAGTGTTTACATTGTGGTGTTTAGAATTTATACATTGGTCTCCGAAGTAATATATAGTAATAATAGTAGTATATCACTCTATCCAGTCATTCAATACCTATATCTTCTTAATCCAAGTTCACATGGGAGCTAAAGTCATGGACAGGATGCCAGTTTACAGAGCATGTGCACACACTCTGGTTTAGGAAAAAAAGCCAAAGCTGATACATGAAACTTTGCACAGAAAGAGGCCAGACTGGGACCTGAGCCTGAACTGCTGGAGCTGTAAGACAACAGTCCTAACCACTGTTCCACTGTTATACCTACATACAAATACACAGGTTTAAATTGTTTATTTTTATTTGTTTATATTCGATATCATTTTTAACATTGTGTTGTGTAACAGTTCTGATGTTTTAACAAGATTTGTTGTATTTCTATTTTTCAAGAAATTATTTACTACACCATCACTGCTTACGATTATTTTAAAGGTAACAACTCTTTTACTTGGATACATTTTTTGCCACTCTACACATCTTTGCATATAATGATAACTATCATATAAACCTACCCAAATTTGTCTGATATGTCAAAACAATGTGTTGCAGTACTGCTGTCAAGCAGCTCCTTGTTGCTCAAAATTCAAAGATTGTAAATCTGGAAGACTAAAATAAAAAAAATCAGATTTTTGCTTTGCCAAGCACAGAAGTGTGTGTATAACACATGAAGAGCAAGATCAACAGACAGTGTTGTCTGTTTCCTTAACAGTAGAGATGCACCAATCAATAGGCCTGTAACCGGAATCAGTAGGTTTTCAGTGTTATTGGCCATGACCACCAGCCTCATATAACTGATTCTGTGCTGGTAATAGATAGTCATACTTGCACTCCATGGGACGACACCTCAGACAGAGCCACACATGAAAAACACACTGCTTTCACTAACATTAATTCACAATACTGTTAGAAACACAACTCCAGCTGTAAACTGTGTTTGTTTATTAGACAAACCAGTGGTGACACCATGCTGATGATGAGGACATGTAAGATTTGAATTGTGCTCCAATACTACTACCAACTGCATTTCTATTTACTTCTCTTCCGATATAGTCCAGTATTAGAGAAGGAGCAGTGATCTGGTGTTATTTTGGTTACAGCCATGGCTTCAGAATTTTAGTTCTTCACACTGAATGCTGTTTGCAGTATACATTATGAGAGTAAGTTGCGGAGGAAGCATTCCGAATGTGCACTCATTACAGTAATAAGACTTTTAAAACAGCATCACATTTTTATAAAGATAAAGTTCTAAAATTTGCTAAGAACGCTGAGCCAGACGCAAGCAAGTAGACGCTGCTGTCTTTCTTTGTAATAGTAGAAGTTTTCATTCAACGATAAATAAAATGTATCTGTATGCCATTTCTAATTCTTGGGAAAAAAAAAAAAATCAGAATCGGCCAAAATCAGAATCTGCCAGTCACATGTTTAAGAAATTGAAACAAGACAATTACAATCGATGCTAAATAATTAGGTTACATAATTAGTAGGGATTAGTAGGGACCCATGAGTACCGATCACTGCCGATCACTGATACTGATCACACTGACTGTCTGTAAATTTTTCGATTTAGTTATAACGAGTGCTACTGGCTACTTGATCTGGAAAAAAAAGAAACAATAAAAACATCTTTTTACTGACTTTTTCCAAGAGAAAAAAATACAAAATACTGGCAGACACAATTATTCTTCCACCACTGAAAAAGGCTGGTCCTCTAACCCGATTAATTCAATTATTTTTCAGGTTATTTGCTTAGCCTGTCTGTCATGCTCATACAGGTGAGTGCTGGTAAGGGTGGGCTGTGTTAACTGCTGTCTTACTGTTGCTGCTCTGGGTGCCTTTTTAGTGGTGGTAGCCTAGTGGTTAAGGTACTGGACTATGGACCAGAAGGTCCAGGGTTCAAATCCCACCTTTGGTCCCTAAGCAAGGCCCTTAACCTGAGAATGGTTGGATTGTAAGACTGTGTTAATTGTAAGTCACCCCGGATAAGGGCGGCTGCTAAATGACACAAATGTTAGTCTTTCCAGTGAGCCTCAAAAAGTCACCATACTCCACCAAGTGTTTGTTCTTTAAATTACTAGTGTTGAGGCATTTTAATGTGCTTCCCCCGCAAGGTATTTTTTCGTTGCATGTGTTGAAGGATGCAAACTTTATACCACTCTCACAGACCATGTAAATGTTCCACACAGCAGACGTTTGTTTATGATTTGCCGCCGCTTGCCTGTGCAATGCAAAATACAGGTGATCAGTTTTTGTGATCAGCAATGAAAGGCATCGATCGGCATACTTTGTCACATGCTTTGTGACAGAAATCGGCCAATAATGATCGGTGGCCGATCGATTGGAACACCACTAATAATTAGGCTATACACTGGAACCTCATCACTAACCCGTTCCCTGAAATTGCCTGATGATAACCCGAAAACGATGAAACGTTAACTGAACGAGAGCTGGAACCATATTTCCTATATATATATATATATATGAACCATATTTCCTATAATAAATCATGTAAATACAATGCTCACTCAATGAGAAACAAAGCCAGGATGAATTAAACTCAGTTTATTTACTACAATGACCGTAATCAGCTTGCTCATATAGTTTTTCTAGACGTTCCTACATGAATGAACCAAAGCATTACTTGCAGAAATTAAAAGGATGAATAAAGTATATGAGTTGGGTCCAGTAATCCTGTCTTAGGTAGTTCAGCTCAACGCTCTCTGCGACTACACAGTGCAGGAATGCACCTACAGCATCTGTTTGAATGTCTCTTAAAGAGACAGTACACACATTACTGGCCGTTACAGTGGGTGAATGATGAACATGTGGGTGGCGTCACGTGGGCACTCTGACGGAAACCAGATGGATAAACGATAACAGAGAAAATTTTGCCTAAAAGTTGTACAATAATCAGGGGAAAAAAAACGAGGTTCCATTGTATAAGTGCAATATCCAGAATTGGCACTTGAACCCAATGTCAAAATAGCAATGCAGTTTAGCAAATTGCCAGAGGGTCTCTTACTGCCACTTCTGATACGGTGAATTTACTTTTTAATGAAAGCTAATGCTGTGATGACATCTAGTTAAATTTATCAATATTTAAATGGGTTGCTGTAGGCCTGTTGGTAAAGTTCTGGTCAACTACTAAATCATCCATCAAAATCATTTGGAAGGAAAACAATGTAAATCCTGAACAGTTTAGCATGATACACATTCCCTGAAAAAACACACAGCCAGCAAGTCCTTCATTAACTAGGATTAATGAGATCAATATCAGATAACTCTTTCTTGGTCTTACAAGGAAATGCATATTTAAATATAGAAAAAGAAAATACAATATAGAAAATACATTTAATAGTATTTCAAAATTCCAAACCAGGAATATTTCATGTGTGACGATGATCTGCCTCAACACAGAGATCACATGAATGATCATATTGAACACATTTTTATTACTCTGAAATTTAAACAAGAGACAAAATAATATATATATATATAATATAAACCAGGTTTATATTTATATTATATTATTAAGCAGCCCAAAGAGCTTAAAAACAAACAACTAACAGACATCAGAAAGACCTTACTGAGATGACATTTACCTGATAAAATTCAATTAAAATTAGGGGATATTTTAAAATAAGATAATGGGCAGTGTATAATAAACACCCTTGAGACTACTTAGCAAGTCTCAAACATTTTTCACAAAATGCAGAGGGAAATTCTGCACAAAATGCCTCCTCTAAAATTAACATCTGGTTTTTTGCCAGTAATTATGATTTATGGTCTGTGTGATATTTACAGTACATTGCTGAAACAGATTACATTTTGTTGAAGTGCACTTTATTACAATTTGTTTAAAATGGTTCTTCTGTATCTCCTACACAATCTCTAATTTATGCTGTATATTATTATTATTACATTTGTTTGGTGGCTCTGCCTAGTTGCAAATTAGTCTTAAAAGCCAATATAAAAGGTATTCACACAACATTTTTTGTTAAATAATAATAACAATAGGATATTTTTACCAGTTCACTCTCCCCTAAACAACAATTTACACAAGTGAACAGAACATACTGCAAAACTACGGAGGGCCAAGCCTGTCAAAACAAATACAAATAAATAAATAAGTAAAAGTGTAAGTAAATGACTTAATAAAAGTATGTTGATTAAAACTGAAAAAAAAAATTATTTAGTCATTTATAATGGATAAATAAATATACATAAAAATAAATATGCATAATATATAACTGTGCATAAATTAAAATGTTGGTTTACTTGCATGTCTTTGTATTTTTTATCTTTTTATTGATTGATTGATTTCCATAACTATTGCTGCATTCATTTATTAATGTATTTATTTATTTATGCATTTATGCATTTATTTCCTTCACATTTATTTCCTTATATGATAATGAAGGATCGTGTTTTTCACATTCAGGTTTAGTGATCAACAGCAGACACACCTGCCAATATATACGTTTTTAGAGCTTCCACGGGTGGTATTTGAGCAGGGCTTCCAAACGGTCGGCCATTATCTGAATTTAGTATTGAAAGGCTATGAACTATGCCCTCAAAGTTTCTGAATACAAGCCTCAGCTCACTGGCTACATGTTTCCATTAGCATTCCGTGTTATCAAAGCTACTGCCGATGCAGCGAGACATAGAATACATCTATTGAATCTGATATCGATCAACCAATAGGAATGCTAAAAAACCATGACATCATTGATAGACTGCCCCTTCATTATCATATAAGGAGAAGGAAATACGGGAATAAATACATAGGGAAATAAATGAATGCAAAAATAAATAAATCCTTTTAATTTATGCACAGTTGTATATATTAATATATTTGTTTTTATGTATATTTACTTATTTAGTCATTTATAATGATTATTCTTTATAGTTTTAATTAACATTAGTTTTATTAAGTCATTTACTCACACTTTTATTTATTTTTTTATTTTATCAGATCAATCCTGTTTAATCACCATACCTAAGCCAATATACATGGAAATTCCATTTATGCTAGATAACAATCACATAGGGCATTGTGGTTTTCATTTCAGTTACGTGGAATTTCAGCTTAAATTTTCTGATTGCTTTTGACAGTGATGTCTTGCAAAAACCCTCGCTCTTTCGAATGATCTAACTTCTGTATTTAATACCAGCGGAACTGTCGGATCACCGAGCAGCAGCACATCAGCATGAAAAAAGGAACAAGCAGGAACAAGATGGCTGTTGGACATGTGAGAACATGCTCCCAGGGCGGTACTGCATAAGCACCGCTGCCTGAACTCATACTTTTTTCTGCCTGACACTATCAATAATTACAGTATACACACTGCTAGCTCTGACACTAGATATCAGAAGGTTCATTTAAGCCTCTGACCAGAAACCATGAACCCGCTGAAGTTAGGACAAACGTGTGCACCCTCATCATTGCCTCCACATAACCTGCATGTTGGAATGGAAATATACCAAACATTAAGTTTAAACGGTTGAATAAATCCTCAACAATACTTTAGCTTAGCAGGTCTCGAGTTTAATGTTAGAACTGCTAGAGTACCATTGTTAGGTTTCTGAGCAAGGAAACCCTTAACCCTAAATAAAATGTAAAATAATTTGATTGTGGAAGGTTTCTGGAACAGCCATATGGTTTTTGTGTTATGAATAAGGATATTTGTCAATGTGCTCGAAAATGTTAAAAGCAGGGCTTGTAAAACCGCAATGTCTAAAAGTTTTAATCTGATTCGGAAATCATGTCTTCTTTCTGCTCTGACCAGATAACTGACTCAAAACACACAAAAAACAAAAGCAGAAAAATGTCCTTCACAGATTCACAGCTAGCGTTCCCAAATTAAGCGGTGTGATGCAATTTCATTGTTTTACTTTTGACTTTACAGCAGACACATACTATGAAACCGCTACCAGTCTGCATGATACTGCTTAACCCAACACTAAGGAACATGAGATTTGAGGAACAACAACTATTTATACTCCCTTTCGTTTTCAACAACCAACAAACATTGGGGCACGCTCCACTCCATGGGGTCTTGTAGCTTATAAAGCAAAAAACCAATATCCTGAATGCATGCTACAGAATATCTCTTTTCTAAATCACAAACTTTCCATATCATTTAAACAGAACTACTTTTGTTGGTAACAGTCACCATCTTGCAAGTTCACATTAGTAGATTTAACAGTTCAAACAGGAAGGAAAAGGTCTATATATATCATGCGACTTTAATATGGCCTGAACACCAGAAAGTATTATCGCTGTTGATTATGGATATCGTGACATTACTATAGACCTGTAATAGGACTTATATAATACACTATGTGTGTTCAGACACAACCATAAAACCAAGTCAGTTTCTGTAGTTCCACCTTTTAGGCAGGTAACAAATTAAAGGAAAAATCTAAATCAGTATAGTCAGGTGGCTCTTATTTTTTAGTTGTGCGTTATATCTTACGATTCTGATCAGATTAATACATTGATCTTCTGATTGATCACCTAATTACTACGATGGAGCATCTCTATCCTTAATAGGAATGAGGATGATAACATGGGTGTTTAAGACTGACTTGTTACATATTGTTGCCCACCACTATAAACAAAATCACGCTAGAAATATCTACCCTTAATGACTGCGCCAGTAATTAGCTGAATCTTCAAGCTGCACTGGCACAGTTGTACTTGCTCAAGTAGGCTCTACAATTTAATAAGACACGTTATATTTGTTCTTCCTTTTGTTTGGCACCAGTCAGTACACACCTCTTTTTAACAATGCGAGACCTTTTTCATTTAACCTAATCAATACCAAATGAATAGATATTATGTATTTCAGCAGCAATAGTAGTGCATACTACTGCACTATTTCAAAAGAGCTCCATGCCCAAATGTGTATTGGCATGAATTAGTAATTTCCAGGATTAATGGCACTTAAGAATATATTGTCATACACATAATTTGAACTAACACCTAATTTGCACCATTAATTTTAAAAAGGCTTTTACAAACAATTTTTTAACAAAAAAAATGAAACAAATTGTTTAACAGAACCCTTCATGTAACGCTTGCAACCTTATTCTGCCTACATAACTGTTCTTTTATGCTAAATGAGACTGAACAACACAAAGCAAAGAACCGGATACTCCACTAATGTTCCCGTCTACTGAACCATTTTTGGGAGAATTTAGATGTTTTTCTGTTTGTTTTATTTACAGTCAGTAAGCATTTATGGCTGAGTATGGTTTAATTTTAAACTGCCATTCTTTTTTTCAGTCCTAACTATATGGTCAGTTATACAGAAGTTCTTTGGAAGTGTGGCTTGTGGGTTTGGATCTATGCTTTGAATCATTATAGACGATTCAAATATGTTCCAGTTGTGGCTCTTTGGCCTAAACAACTTGATTAAATAAATTAGCAAATGAAGTCTTGCAAGTCTATCAAGTGCAAAACACTATACAGGTATGTGCTGTTTAACAGCCGCAGTATTCTCTGTTAATCAGGACGTTGACTGAAATGGACGTTGATCAGATATTAACCAGACATTTATGACGCTCTAGATTCTTTAAGGTAAGGACTTAAAAACTCTTTTTCTTCTCTCTCTAATAGCAGTTGACAAATCAGTATTGAAGGATGAAACCTTGTTATGGACCAATATTTTAGACCATATTTTTTTGTCATTTTAGCTCTGGAATAGCAAATGATTGCAAATCCTGAAAATATCAAACTGATTTTCTGTCAAAATACACCTGTGCATTGACTGTTGAGGTAATGACTACCTTCTCCTTTGGTCAATTACCCAACATGCACCCCCACAGCACTAATGAGTGGGAAAATTTGATTGGTTTCTTGATATTGGCTTTATGAGGTTACCACATAAAAGCCCCGGCATCATCTATCTGGACAATTTGGACTTTCTTCCAGTCATCCACACCATTATTACTTCTCTTTGGCCCATTGTAGCCTTGTTTTCTTCTGTGCAAGTGTTTGTGCTGGTTTATTTCAATATGTATTTTAATATATTTCAATATGTAGCTCCCCATTTATTCCATCACAAACAATGACTCTTGTTTCCACCCATTTGTTTTGCATTTTCTATTTTCAACTCACACTGCTTTCAGTTTTCTATCCTGTCTTTGTTTTCTATCTAGTGGTACTTGGTCTACCTGTTTATAACCTTCCCATACTGTATAACAACCAACACTTTGCCACACTCCATGTTGGATTTTCTTCTTCTTTTACATTGTTTTCCAATGCATCAACTGACAACGTTCTTGTAGGTAGGTATGTATGTAGATATTTAGCCACATCCAACAGCTTGTGATGGTCTGAAAGCACTCTGTTTTTTATTGAATAGAAACAATTCCATCATTTCAGGGAAAAAAACTATTTGTCTGAGGTATGCTTTACAAAGCCAGAATGTTTAGCAATGGTTTATTTGCAAAATTTTTCCATGGTATTTTGTAGGCATGGAGGTGCCAACTAATTCCATACTTGGTGAACCATCTTGTGCAAATTTCCAACTGCAATCCTCAGGGAATGTTTTATTTTAATCCATTCTTTTTTGTGAGCAAAATTTACTGACAAGTTCATTCCCACTTCAATGTATTAACTGATCATTGGGAACTGGGTCCAAGGCGCAGTAGTGCCATCACATAATATCACATAGGTCTTGATATGTCTGAATAAGGGGAGACCAGTCCATGCTATAACAGCGACTCCTACCCAGCCCGCCAATGAAATAGTGCATGCCTCAAATGCTATTTAAAAATAATAATAATAATAATAATAATGTGTGCAGTAATCAGTTACTGTCTTGTTTACAATCAATAAAGTAATCATTACTGCCCTGTCTGATATATGATGATCCATACATTTATTTAATCTATTTTCTTCCATTAATGATAAAGGTCACAATTTCGCTTAGGTTTACCAAATCTGGCAAGAATTCTAGAGCAGGCTGTATATTATCTCAATTGATACAGCATAGATAAAACAAACAAGATACCTCTGCAGGAAACAATTAATTAACTAATAAAAACAGGATGGCAACATCTGTCACGTGGATTGGATTGAATGAATGATTAAGAGATGAATGGCATATCTCATAATGAAATATCCCCTATTTTTTGTTAGCAGTGTTGAAAACTAAAGTAATTTCTATAACAGATGTAAAATTAGTAAGTACCTTAATCATGCTAACAACCCAAAGTTATGAACAACTGCAAAACATTAAAGAAATATCCAGTACTGTCTAGTTCAAGTTCAAGTTTATTTATTCATATAGCGCCTTTTACAATGGAGCATTGTCTTAAAGCAGCTTCACAATATTACACTGTCCTAAAAGGCCAATCCCAAGCAGTGGCAAGGAAAAACTCCCTAAAATGGTAGGAAGAAACCTTGAGAGGACCAAGACTCAACAGGGGACTTGACCTCCATAGATGGCCTAGATGTTAACTAAATAAAAGTATATACTAAATAAAGTATATTAAATTACAGCAAAACCGGGTCAATAAATAAATAACAAATTAATAGTAAAAGTTAAATTAGTCCAACCCATGGAGGGAGTTCCTGCACTCTGGTGGGACCTGCCTCCGATGTTGAAGACAGTTACAGTACAGTGTAGCCATAATTTATATTTATACAAATTCTGCCTTTATTTCAAATATAGTCCATTTCCATGTGGGCACCTGGTGAGTGTCAAGTTGGTCTTGTAAGTCAGAAGAAAACGTGGGTATCCAGAACAGAACCTGGGTTACTGAGACAGATCCTGGAAGACCCAGGGGAACAGGACAGAGACCCTTAGTGACCCAGGACCCAAACCAAGCAGATGTCACTCGACATTAATATAACGCTATAAGGTGGCACCTGCTGGTAAAGTGCTGTGCTGTTTCCTTTGGTTTGAGGTTACAGGACCTTCTCTAGTACAGGGGTTTGGTAAAGGAGTTCCACCAAGATGTGTCTAGTGCCTGGAGTCTGCCTCTTTACATTTGCATGGAAGGTTAACAAGTATATTGAAAAAAGTAAATGACGATATTATATCTACATGAATCCTGAGATATAAAATACTGTGGTAACCTGTGGGACTGTGGTAGCCTAGCGGTTAAGGTACTGGGGTCCAGGGTTCAAATCCCACCTCTGCCAAGCTGCCACAGTTGGGCCCTTGAGCAAGGCCCTTAACCCACAATTGCT
>JAVSBV010014293.1:0-12391 GCA_033117975.1 Parotocinclus spilosoma
TCATTGCTGATGTGAACTTGACAGTAAACTTAACTTTAGAACATAGATGAGAGAAAATGTATTAAATGTATTGTATTGAATTAAATAAGATAGAAATTTAAAATATATATATTATTTTTTATTTAATATTTTAATATTTTTTGGTTCAGAATTCTTTTTGGCCTTTTCTGAAGGCGTAGAAGGCCCTGAAGGTTCCCCACTGCTAATCATAAACATGCAAACATAGAGATGGTTGGACAAAACTAGACAGTGCATCCTGTGATTTCAACATGATCTGACAGTGAACAGACAATGGGGAGGATCAAAGAGGATCATCAGAGACTACTGATGGGAACCAAAAACTAAAAAACATGTAAAATAGAAATTTTCAACAGATGATTGCAAGCTATGTTTGACAGCAATAGCCAGGATTAATAAAAAAAAACCCTAACCTATTTTATGAATTAGTTCAAAAGATCGAGTTGCTGAGAATTGTGGCATGTGGTAGGCTATTAGAGGATGGTGCATAGCCCCAAACCACAGATCTGTGCCAATTAATCAACTGCCTTTCTCAAGGCGGCCTTTCACAGAAAAACTTCAAATAATAAAAAAAACAGAAGAGCATCTCCAGAACTGGAATTAAAAGAATTAAAAGAATTAAAAGACATGAAGGCCCAGCTGTAGTGCTCACGGTTCGCCAATGGTATACAGTGTTTAAAAACTCAAGAACCAACTCACACCAACATCAAATAGCACACCACCACATCAGAGAATAATGCACCACCCAAATAGTACCAGATCTGTGGTGGTCCTGCAGTGATTCTGGCTAAAACGCATGTAGAGACACTCATTTACAATTTTTTTTAATTCTTATTTTAAAAAATAGAAATGTCAGATTGTTGCAAACCTCATCATGCAGTTATGTCTTGCTACGTAAAATTACTTCCACTGCTTTCTAGAAAAAAGGTTCTCAGAGGCTACACTTGGGTAGTACAACTGTTGGTAATAGATTGTTGACTGTTAGACATGCCTCTAACACACGAAGTATTTGAGAGAAGCTGCATCATTAGACTGAGAGAAGTTGTTGAGAGAGGTGGTTGTTTTGACTAATTGCCCAATTTCTCACCATCTAAGCCGTTCTGACCTAGCTGTTAGGGCGTGCCATCAGGGCTCTGGATGGCCCAGACAGATCACTAGTAGAGAGGATTGTTTGATCCTCAAAAAAAAGGTAGACAAACAAAAAAACAGAAACCGTGATCAACTCCATCCACTGATGAGGCAAGTTGCCATCATTCAAGATTTTGACCATAAACATCTGACAAAAGTTTATAAAAACTTGAGGTAGCAAACTTTGTGAAAACAGAAATTTGGTCCCTTCTCAGAACTTTTGACCATGACTGTATGATGTGTGCATTATTTTTCAAGGCAATAAGCATGATGCAGCTGTCTTTGCACATCTCACTTCATTCATTCATTCATTTTCTTATTGACTTAATCAGGCACGTTATCAGTTTAACATACTCTCATTCAGTTGGGCCAACTATGAAATCCTATCTAAATGTAACAAATTTGTTTTATTTTTGGTCTGGCCAGACAAAAGTGAATCATTTATTATCTTCCTCCCACCCAGCAACTCAGAGCACTGGTAGGAACAACCCTAGAGGGGGAACCAGTCCATCATAGGGCACACAAACACACACAGTCATACACTAAGAGCCACTTTACAGACACCAATTAACCTAACAACTTTGGGAGTAAACCGGAGTAAGCCCATGCAGACATGGGGAGGACATGCAGACTCCACACAGGAAATACTCAGGCCGCTTCACCCTGGAATTGAACCCAGGACCTTCATGCTGTGAGGCAGCAGTGCTACCCACCGAGCCACCACGCTGCCCAAAAAGAATCATTTGTCTACCAATTTGATACGTCGACAACTCTTCCGCCATATTGTGGGCTTTTTTTTCGATATTCCAACTTTTCCACCTCATGTTATTGTTTATTTTATTTAAATTTTGTGCACATTTACAGTCAGGTTTTTCTTTGCACAATTTCAAAATTCACAAAACAACATATACTGTTTGTTGCGTTGGATCACTGTGGGACCAAATGACTTAAAGTATTGTAAAATATTCTGTCTCGTTTGTTTAACTGGGCTTTTGTTATCTACTTACGATGTGTAAGATGATGAATGTCATATTTGATGATGATTTATGTCATTTATGATTTATAGCAGAAATATACAAAAAATCTTAAGGGTTTACAAACTCCCTTGCACCTCTGTGTGTATTCTTTGTACTGGTAATTACACTATGTCAGTTAATAAAATAGGTATTGGATGGTAAAATAGATTTTATATTAAAAATTCCAGTTTTATACATTTTAAGAACTTCTTGTGGTTTAATTCCAAGAGTTAGGAGAGAATGTGTGATTTGCCTATGAAATTATTTTATCGTTGGAACATTTCTAACACCACTGAGTGGTAGTACTGACGATTTTAGTTGCTGGTAGATGGACTTGAGCCATCAAACCATATCCATTAACTGCCAATGTGTGAATGGAGGCTATTGTTTCACAGTGTGACCAAACATCCTTGCCTTATCTCCTTACATCAGGACAAGGAGGGAGAAACAGATGCCAAAACACAAGCAGGCTTTTTCACTAGAGGAATGCAGAAACAGCAATCAGTTTCTATGTTTGTGCCAAGTGTTGACTTTTCAGACCAGACAGAACTGATCGACAGCCGGAAATAAGAAAGAGATGGCAAACAAAGCTTAAAACGGACTAAATTGCCTTCCGAAGGAGCTACAAGATGAAGTCACTGCCATTGCCATGAGTGTATACAGTAGTACTATATTGGGGCCTTAATGATGATAATTAATTTAATTATGACATTATGACTGAAAACCGGTCAGTTTTAATGGAGGTAGCTAGACATTTGATGGTTTATTTGGTTTACTTAATGCTATCCGCATCAGTGACGCAATGTTACAATCATACACAAGTTTACTTCAATATTAGTCACACATGCTGCTCACAAAAATGGCTCCATAATGAAATCACCCATAATTTTTGTGAGCAGTATATATGTCAGTTGTCTATATACTGTATATGTTGGCATGACACAGGACAGAAATCCCATTTTCAGATGTTCCAAACAAACAGTCTGAAGTGGCCTTCATTAGAGAAAATAGCGATACTATTGACAGTCCAATCATTATACTTCCTCCAGAATGTCAGTCTGTCCTTGATGTTTTTCTTTGAGAGAAGTGGCCAAAAGTCTTTGTCTCTCTATGACTTTACCACAGTGTACAAATGCCTGCAAATTGATTTATACATTCCACTGTGTGTGTATAGCTATGTATACCCTCACACTGTGTATATACAGATACTCTTTTTCTATTTTCATCGTGGTTGTATAGTAATGTATTCCTTTTACATTTAAACAGAGTACATATAGCATCATCTTCTTACCATAAAAATCTAGAACACTGGTCTGAGCACAATATACATTTCCACTGTGTAATTGTCCATCTCAGAACTCAATACCACTTCTGGACAAGGTTTACATAACATTTCCTTTGTGCACAAGACAAGACAAGTGTCCATACCATCTTACACATAAAATACAACACTTGGCGTGGAGTGTGCACGTCTTTCCCATGTTTATGTGGGTTTACTCCAGGTGCTACACTTAAGCCTTGTGTACCAGTTGAACATTGTGCCTGTTGTACAGCCACTGATGCTGAAAGTCATGTTGAATAAAACAAAACAAAAACAGTGAAAATAAAGGATGCTGTATATTGTATCGTTCATCTATATTTTTGATGAGCTAATAATTATATTAAATACAACAGCCTTTTATTTAACTTAGAACTAAAATTTGACAGGAAATTCAGTGTTAAATGGAAAATAAAAAATTGCTCATATGGTTAACATTCCATATATTTTTCATCGAGTTTCACCTCTAACACTTTTAGAGTTACTGCTGTAGTAACTCAACCATTGTGGATGTGGTAATATGGGTTGATAGGTTAAAGGAAACAGCTGTTCCCACCAGGGTCCACCTGAGCCCCTCTTGGCTTACGAAACAGCCCAAGAATGCTAAGCAAAAAAATTAGGTGAGTTTTCAGGCCACTCTATGCACCATGTGACCAGGCACAGATGATCCCAATGACAAAGAATCCTTTCTTGTTGACTTTAATAATTACAATACACTACTGAGCCACACACACACACACACACACACACACACACACACACACAAGACCCCACTTGTTATTGAAACACAAGCTCCCTCATGTGCAGTAGTTGGTCCTCACTTCCAGATAGAGAATATTTCATGTTTTGGGGATTTTTTTTCAGTGTTTTAACATTTGCAGAAGTGTTTTCGTAAATGTTTTAACAATGGACTATTTCAGCCTCTCCTTTTTCTTGTGACACCATGTTGTTAAAGAAAATAAAATGTTTAGTGGCAACAATGTATGAAGTGGTAACTATTTGGTAACTATGTAAAACATTTGTCCACTTTTTTAAACAATTACTTTTTATAGTGCAATATTATTGATTTGTAGCAGTACAAAACTGTTTTGGCTGGTTCTTCCAGTTTATTGAGTTCATTTTCTGCTCTGCTCTCCTTGCACTGAATTAAAAGCAACACAACTCTATGGTTATTAATCCCATGCTAGCAGGTTGATTCTGGTCCCTGAGCTCTTTCATGTGGGGGACCAAAGAAGCAAATAAAAAAGAGAGGCTGTGGGTGACAGAAGCATCTCCTTTTCTATCAAGCTTTTCTATCAAGTCCCGTTGTGCTTCAAGCCTGTAGAAAATGTACACCTGCTGAACATGCACTGGGGGTAAACTATGCTCTCTGATATTTGCCATTGTACTTTAGTTATTACATAGGAAAAAAGTACAAAGGAAAACAAGGTGGAGAGATGTATGAAAAACATATGCCTTCTTGAGCAAAAAATTAAAAGCAGGAGACCTTTTGAGTGTAAAAAAAAGCAGAACGACTGAGTATTTGAAAACTTCTAACACACTGGGGGAAAAGGACAAAAAAAATAAAAAGCCTCATCACTCCAGCTGCTTACCTCCTCCTCACCCTTCACCAGCAACAAGGCCACATCTGGAGGGTGGTTTCCGACACATCCAGCAAGTTTCCGGCTGCCTCAATCGGCCTATTCATTTGTATGAACCCCCAAAGAGCTAGTGTTAGTGCCTTGCGTGACATGCACCTTACAAATGTGAGAGAATAGGGAGGGGGAGCTCTCATAATTCCTGATTTTTTTCGTTTATGAGAACAACTCTAACCACCAGCTGGTAGTGTTAGCATTGGGGTTTTTGCTGCCAAGTGAAGGCAGCCGTAATTCAAACTTACACTATTCTTAATGTGTCCCATCTGGTCTAGCAAACGAAGTATAAGGCATATTCTTGTTCAGCCTGAGGATGGTGGCTTTGGATTGCCAGGAGAGCTATTTGAAGTTTTTACAGGGCTCTTTTGCCAGAAAAATATACAGATTTCATGGTTTCTGCACATCTGAGAACATAGAGTTTGGGCCGGTCAGTGACAAATTTATGGTCCTTGCTTTTCTAAAAATGACTGAATTCTTTGAAGATTCTTCAAAGCCCTTGTGTATATCAGATTATCCTGTTTTTAGGGAGTTTGGAAAAGAAGCATAAAAACAGATCATTCATCTCAATATGGTTCAAATACACTGCTCACAAAAATTATGGGATATGTCATTTTTAAGTATCCTCAAATTTTTGTGAGCAGTGTGTATGTATACTTACAGAGCATGCGAATAACAAATAGCATGAAACTCTGGGTCTGACATCCAGCTCTAAACATATTGCTCACTTGCACAGTTCAGATGGTACCTGAAACAATGGCTGTCTTGTCCTAAATTCTGTCCCACAGGAAAGCAAGCCAGCGTAATCCTTACTGCAACATTACACACCTCTGGAGCTACACACCTTTATCCACACATTTGCTTTGTTCCTCTTTTTCAAACACGACACTGGAACAACCACCGGCCCTTCTTTCATTTTGAACTCAGGATAATAAGATTTTGACAAAAACGGAAACCTTATTTGTTAAAATCTCCATTTCAGAAATGAGCTTTGATAAAACAGGGCTGATAACTATTGCTTATATAAAATAAACTCCAGCTTTTTTTCCCCATAGCAGGAATGATCTGATCAATGTGTGTGAGTCACTTCAGGTCATTGTTCCTTTATCGGCTATGCCGTGAATCCACAGAAGCAAAGCAACAAGCAATAAATCAGAGACACACAATGGCAGCCTTTGTCCTGCAGACAAAGTGTCAAAGGAGAATTACATTACATGTTATCAAAAAGAAAACTCTACCAACAACGGTGCGTGTGTTCTGAAACAGGAGAGTGAAAGAGGGCGAGTGAATGGGGGATTAAAAAAGCAGGGGAAAGGATGAAGAGAATAAACACTGTAATGAGAGAGAGAAGAAAACGCAGTGTGCGTCATTTTGCAGATTCAGTGTAAGCTCATACTGACTAAAGCAACAACCATCTTTCCTAAAAATCTACTTAATAATAAAGCCAATGCATTATTATCATTTTATAAAACAAGTTAGTGCAGCTTATGGACAGCAGGGGGCAGTGCACTACAAGGTTTAAAACTAGTGGAGTCGAAACACGTTGAAGATCTGGAGAGTGTGAGAAACTGCATTTCTTATTAAAAGAATCTACTGTACAAATATTTAAAAAGCAACAGTGCTCCTTACATGCAGTTTGACTGTTATATCATTGCAGACAATATGAACTAAGGATTTAATGTTTTGTCTGATTAACTTTATGTTGGTTAATAAACTTTAATTCTTGCACTTCAGGCCTGCAACACATCCAAAAAAAGTTGGGACAGGGCAATTTATACCTGGGAGTGCGCCTAGTGGTTAAGGTATTAGACTATGGACCAGAATGTCTAGGGTCCAAATGCCACCTCTGCCAAGCTAACACAGTTGGGTTCCTAATCAAGGCCCTTAACCAAAAATCGTTCTGGATAAAGGCGTCTGCTAAATGCCTAAATGTAAATGTGAATACCTAAATTTAGGTAATTACTCACTGAATGTATGATGTTATATCAAACAGGTGATGTCAAGAAGGAATTATAATCATGATTTGGTACAAATACCATGTCCACAAAAGCACTTTGAGGAGCGAAGGTGGGCAGAGAATGCCCATATACATATATAAATACATATATAACTACTAACATGCTGATTTTACTTGTTTTAGTTTGTTTTGTTTATACATGCATTGGGGTCATTTTAAAAGAGGTCATTGTAAAGAAATTAATGTTGCTCCAAAATCTAAATTTAATTTTCTGCATTAATGCTGCCATTACAGAACTGAATTACCTGATCCAATCCAATCCCATACCATAAAATACCCTGAATATTGGACTCTGTTTAGAATTGTCTGGTCAGTCTTTTTTCTTGTTTGGTCTAAAGCTCACAGTCTGAAATACTGGTTCACCTGACCACAATAAATATTTCCACCGTGTGATGGTCCTTCCTAGATGCTTCCAAGCCCATTGAACTCGATGCCACGTCTGGACATTGATAACATAAGGCATTGTTCTTGCAGTGTAAAGTTTGAAGTGGCATTTGTTCATGTAAATTTGAACTATAGCCCTTGATAAAAATTTTGCCAAAGTAATTCAATTCAATTCAGTTTTATTTATATAACGCCTTTTACAATAGAGTATTGTCTCAAAGCAACTTCACAGTTGGTTTAGCTACTAAGGAATGGCAGTTCTTGATGCCCTGCCAGCTGAGATGATACCTCTTGAGTTTAGGCTGGTGCCCTTGCTCTTTATGAACTGGTAATATAGAGAAAATAGAGCTTTTTGGTATGAACTCCACTCACCATGTTTGGAGAAAGAAAAAAGGAGAGCATCCCCAAGAACACCATCCCAACCACAAAGCATTGGGCATGTGAAACATTATACATGGCGGTGCTTCCCTGCAAAGGTGACAGGAGGATTGCACAATATTAAAGGGAGGTTGGATTGGGTCATGTATTGCAAGATTTTGGCCAAGAACCTCCTTCCCTAAGTAAGAGTATTGAAGATGGGTCATGTGTGGGTCTTCGAGCATGACAATGACCCGAAACACACAGCCAGGGCAACTAAAGAGTGGCTCCATAAGAAGCATTTCAAGGTCCTGCAGTGCCCTAGCCAGCCTTCAGATATGTACTCAATAGAAAACCTTTAGACCTAAAAGATCTGGATAAAATCTGTAAGGAGTGGGCCAAAATCCCTGCTGCAGTGTGTGCAAACATGGTCAAGAACTACATGAAACGCCTGACCTCTGTACTTGCAAACCAAGGTTTCTGTACCAAATGTTAAGCTCTGTTCTCCAATTGCATCACTTATGTCATTCAATAAAATGCAAATTAATTTTATGTAAAAATGTTACAATGGGATTTTCTGAATTTCTCACAGTTGAATAGTACCTACGATGAAAATTACAGACCGTGTCATTCAGTGTATCAAGCACTTATTGTCCCGAAAGTGTATTGGGTTTATATTGATTACAATGAAATAAATGTCAAAGTAAAGAAGTACATTTTTTTAATTCGAATTTTTCACATTTTTGATTTGGGATTGAAGAGCATCAATACTACCAATACTACCAATGTTCTGCCTTGCCAATAACAATTAAGTTTCAGATTTTCCCCTAGTCCAGGGGTTGGGTCTGTATTCCTGCAAGCACATCATGGATACCACCACATAACTTAAAAGGGTAAATAATAAACACTAATGGCTGACCAGACTCAAATAAGCAAGACAGCAATAACGAGAGAGAGAATAAAGAGGAAAAATAAAAGTGTCAGTCTTATTCAGAACCTGTGAATACTGGCATCTGACTGGCATAAATATTTTTTGTTTGTTCTACAGACGCTTACAACATAACATACGGTTAACACCAATGGGCTGTAATTTGAGCAACTCGTGTTTAGTAGCAGAGCTCTGTTTACGTGCTCGACTTGCTCTATAAACCTTCAGCAGCTGTGGTAGGTCAAGCTTTTCCAACTCTCCCAGGAAGTACATCTTCCTATCACACATCTGGCTCTTCCAGGGGCTCAAAAGACTCAAAAGTCTAACCGTACTGATAACAGTCTGGATGGACTTCAACACTATACACCCTCATCTGAAGCGGCCCGCCGAGGTGATCAGTCAGAGTGTGTCCCGTAGTCATGGGTTTTTTTTAGGTGTGAACATTACATAAAGTAATTAACAGTCAGTTTAGTTCAACAAACTATTGGTAAAAGCTTTTAAGCATATTTAGGTCTCTCTACAAATTCCACACTACAATCAGCATAGGTGGGAACCATCAATCCCAGCAGATAGCTACAGGAATAAGCCATCAAACTTCGACTAGGAAGTCCCCCCACATGCTTGTAAGACGAAACTCAAGGCCCTATCAGGTAAAGATATAGTGTGGAGAGTCAGTCCGAGTAGCTAAAGGGCATCATCTTCACCAATACAGTGAGATTTGGCCATTAAACTAAAAGTCTGACTAAAAATCTAGACCAAGAGTACTAAAAGAAAAAAATATTTTATATAAAATGCTACCGTTCAAACGTTATTTGGTTTTAAGTTAACACCAATTACATTACCCATGGGGCTTTGCGTCAACTTTTTTTCAAAAACGGCCCTGATCAGCTTTTAATCTATATCACTTTAGTATTATTTTAAATTAGACAAGTGCAACGGGAGTCAAGGTTAGGGTAATTGTCAAGAGTAAGTAAAAATAAATGAATATATCCGTTTAAATAAGGTTTAAAGCTAAATCACCTTATATTTCAAAATAAATCCCGTTTTTCATTTTATGTCACCCTCTTGTGGGTACTTGGGGTTATGAACACTAATTTTGAATGAGAGACTGATTGTCTTTTTGATGATTGTCCATCATCATTTCCCTTCTCAGTTTTTCAGTGGCTTTGGCAACATCATTCCCCCCAGATGAGGAACCTGGCGAAAAGGTTGGAGAAGCAGGTAAGTATAATGGTTTTGGATCTGTGTGTTTTATGTTTGGGACTCCAGTTATTAACTTTTTTTGATTAATCGTGTTAAATTGGTTTCTGTAAATTTCTGGCCATATTGTAACCGAGCCCACTTCACCGCCACCGTCCATTCCAGGATTTGTATGAGGTTCTGAATTACCTAAGTGCCGTGTCTTTTAAGAATATGTATGTTAGTGTCCATCCAGTGAAGTGTATTCTGAGTGATCATCCATGTTGTTTGTTTGTTAGGTGAAGAGGGTTTTATAAACTGTGTCAATTTGTTTGTCTGTTTGAGCTTATGATGTATTGCTTGTATGAGTTTGAAAGGGTTTGATAGGTTTTGGTAAGTGGTCTCTCAAAGGTGTTGTGTGTTTATGTTGTTTATAGTGTTGTGTGAATCAAATTCTTTTCCCTAACATTATCTCGTTCATGGTCTGCTAAAATGGCAAATCTATTATGCATTTCTATAATTTCAGATAAAAAGACTGTACTGGGTTTGGCCAGCAGTGTTAGTGTGATTTACTTTTAGCCAATGCTCTTACCCAAGCTTGTGCAGGCCTCAGTCCTTCTTCTCAATGAAGACTTTCAGATATGAAATTCTCAAGACAGTGAAGGTAATCAAACAGGTCCAGGAGTATGATATTAAAGTTGTGATGCTATTCTTTGTTGTTTGGTGGATAAGATCTAAAGTCCTTTATTTGTCTGCCTCCCAGTATAGCTTAAAATCAAACTTTTATTTAAGAAAACTCCAAAACAGTTTAAAAATAATAAAATAAAATAGCAAAATTAGAGTGCCAATTAACAGATTCTCTAAAAATAAGTCCTAACGTTTCGCATCTGTGATGCTTCTTCAGAGGACTATCAAGCTAATGTTGCGAGAAGGCCATGCTAAAATAGGTTTACCGTTAGGTGTTGTTATGGTATGGGTGGGAATAATTTGAATTTATTGGATTCTGATTGGTTGTTGTGATTTTCCAGGGACAGCTTTTCTGAGTGGCTGAATTTTTCCCTCCAAATGGCTGAGAGATGAGGTGCAACAAACTTAAAAATGATTGGCTGGGGTTTAAACCTTCACTTCATAAGCAAACATGCTAACCACTACCCTAGAAGACAGTTTCTAAAAACTAACCTCTCATCCAGGCCTAGGTTCTTAGCAAAATCACAAAAGCGCAAATAAATTATCTTAAAAACATGGGTTGGTAAGTCCGGGGTTTAAACCCATTACTTTTTGCTTGAAAGGCAAACTGGCTAACCACTACTCCACAGGAATTGCTGGGAATATTGTAGCTTTGATCCAGGCTTTGGCTCTAAACAAAATTACCAAAATTCAATAAGGTAAACATAAAAACTTGTAATGGCAAGTCTGATGCCAAAACCTTTTACTTGATAGGCAAACTGGCTAGCCACTGCTCTATACAGATGGCTGTCAGCACTGGAGCTTTGATCCAGGCTTTGGTTCTTACCAAAATTCTATTAGGTAAACGTAAACTTAGGTGAACTTACATCCATAGACTAAATTGTTTTGGTAAAAGCCGAGCTAGGATACAGCTATCATTGACAAGTCGTAGATGTTTTCGAGACTAAAGTAAAACATTGGAAATCAGGGTGTCCAAAATAACCTTAGGCACGGTGCTGTTTTTCTGGGGTGGAAAATGTGATAAATTGTGTAACGAAGGTGTGTAAAATAATGAAAGCATGACATCTGCTGGCCAAATGTAATTCGTGTTTTCGATTGTAGCAATAAGGTGAATTGGTTAAGCATTGTCCTGAGGGATGTGCTTCGATCTTATGAGAGGCCTTTAAAACAGGGTCTGAGAAAGAAAGTTGGTGTGTGTCCGCAGGATTTGGAGCTGAGAAGATCCACAGGTGAGTTGCTCCTGGTCTGCACTCCTGATAGCCATCCATGGAGGGGCTGTCCACCACCAGGTAAGCGTAATAAGCTTCTTTACTGTGTGCATTGGTCAGGAGAGTGGATGCGGACGCTTGACTGGGGATTGGCCAAACATTTGGTAAAGTCTGTAGCAACAGATTCAAATTGCGAAGTGGTGAATGATAGTAAGTACAATTAAATAAGTTTGGACAGAGGAGAAGTCATCATGTGTGTTTGTGTGTGTATGTTTCTATGTTTAACTCTCCATGCTTAACTATCTACCTGGAACTAATGAAATAAGTATTTATTTGGTTACTGGATAAAGGTTAATTTTAAGCGTAGATTTGAGATTAAGGTTAAATCGTTGTTTCTGTTGTTTATTGAATAATTAGTGATTATTTGAGATTAAGGTGAAATTGTTGTTTCTGTGGTTTATTGAATAATTAGTGGTATAGCTGATAAGTTGTGATATAGCTGTTATTGTGGCTAGGCTTT
>JAVSBV010014304.1:0-12390 GCA_033117975.1 Parotocinclus spilosoma
GTGTGTGTGTGTGTGTGTGTGTGTGTGTGTGTGTGTGTGTGTGTGTGTGTGTGTGTGTGTGTGTGTGTGAGTGAACTATACAGAGGTGGGTATCGTTTTCATTTGATTAATTCCATTCTGAATCTGCTTCTGTTTATTGGTTCTGATTCTTACCATTCGCAAGTTAGGATTTCAAAGACTGCGCCAAAGAATTTCCTTTTTTTATATTTCAACTGTAATCATATGTTAAGTTTTTCTTTCTCATTAAAACCTATTATAAGTAAAAAGTTTAAGGTGGCTTAATGTACTAATGTAGTTCCCTCGAAAATTGGGAAAATAGGAAACTTCTCTTAGTTACTGCTGGTCTTAAGTCGTTTCTTCTACTGAAATTACAAACCTGTGCTTCAAAGGAGAAGTAATTATTTGTATGTGTAGTGTGTTATTTATAACAGGGTTAAATTGGAAGAAAAAAAGCTTAACATAAAAACGATTCCGCTCCTTTTGGATCACTTTGTAATCACGTTTGAGTCTCTCAAAACATAACTCCATGATTATGCACGTGATTACACGTTGCACCAGTCCTAGGAGACAGACACTTAATTTATAAACATTTTCACCCTTATCACGAGCGTGAAGCATAAAAAGCATTAGTAGAAACTGATAGGTGGAATCCAATCAAATTCGGCTTTTTTTTAACAAGTACCTGATTCTTGAAAGCAACTGGGTTTCGATTTCCTAAATAAACCTTAAATTTATTAATTTAGTGGCATTAACACTTTCCTAATTTGTCCTAATTTATACATGCCAACCACCTGCTAAAAATGACTCTCTGCAAGCGTTTAATAAACATCCATTCTTTTAATCTTTCAGTTAGTAAAATCTCCAGTACACAAGATTGAAGGGCGAACATGAAGACGACTGTGGTCTGACAGCGATACTGATCACGTTCTGCCACAAATGAAAACCATTTCCACAATCTAACCCCAAATTCATTTCACTTTAGTGTAAAGTTCACATACTGAAAGTTTACTGAAGGCCACACACTCAGTCAGCACAAAATCTGCCGTATCAATCGTTTTTAAGTTCCTGCAGCCGCAGCAGTGGTGACTCACTAACTAGGTATCCAGAAGGCATGTTAACTTTTTAGCAATTCTCTAAAAAACTGAGAGAATTTTTCCCATAAGGAATAATGTATATTCAAATAATTTGTTCCAGGACTTCATGAAATCCACACTGTATAAGGCAGTATGTACATGAATAATGTTGTACTGTATACTTATATACTGTATACACACATGACAAAAACAATCAGTTAAAATTAAAATTTAACTTCAATCAATTCACGACTAATCAGTCACGATTCAGTACACAGTGATTCGGTGATTCATAAACACAGGATCACACGCACACTTAAGATCTCCACTGTGTTTATTGCGTTTTTCTTTATTTTCATATCTATTTTCATATAAATCCCCATAGGTTCTACAATGGTTAGTAATGACAGCCAACCAAACGGAAAACAATGTGTTTTCGGTACTCGATGACCGTTCATTCTGGAGTAAATTAACGATGAGGAACCGATGAACCACTACCTCTTTATTTTAAGTGCTCTCATGTCCCTGTTTTCCTTTTTGATTGGCTGTTATCACTAACCTAGTAACAATTTGCACATAACATATATTTAGATACATTTTAAAACTATGGGAAAGTTAACAGTGAATTTGCACTGAGCTAGAGCTATTGTTTTGGCTGGAACTAAAGTCTCAAGACTTGTGCATAGAACAAGAAGACGTTCAGTATGAGAAGGTCCTAGGTGGTAAGAGGGACAGTACAGATGGAGCAGGTCACTGGGGTAAATAGGGGCAAGACCATGAAGGGCTTTGAATGTTAAAAGAAGAAGTTAGTACTGGATATGGTCAAATACGGGCAACTAGTGGAGCTGACGGAGGATGTAAGTGATGCAAGCGAGCACTTTGGTAATAGGGAGGACTCTGGGTTTCAAATAAACGGATGTCAGTTTATGACTTTAGCAAGGAGAACATTAAAAAGGGAAATGCAATAATCGAATCAGAAATCAAATATCAGAAAAGCATGAGTTCTGAATGTGACACTGAGCCTTGTTTAAGATGAAAGAGATTATGCTGATTTGTTTACTGGTTATAGAGTTTGTTATATAGAACAGTTTAAGGGGGTGAGACCTGTGAAATAAGTACCTCCATAAAGCTCACCGGCCGTCTAGTGACCACACTCAGATTTACAATTCCAATTAGAGCATGTAGTTTGCATTCAGCTGCTCTTATTTAGAGTGATTTGCAAATATCCTTAGTTTGCTTCTTTTTAAACACTAAGAGGTGAGTCAATGAGAGCGAGATAATACAGGTAATTCGATTTGTTAAGGACGTTCTCGTCGTGTTACATTAATAAGCTGAAGCTCCATCAAGAGATTTAGTTCTTTAAAAAGTCTTAAATTAAACTAAACAAAGTTCTGGGCTACACATGGGAGAGAAAAATAAAAGGCTAAGGTTAAGGCAAAGAGAAGCGAGAAAAGCCGGCCCACAGTGAAGCCGCCCAGCTAAAGATTTTCCAAATCTCACACCAATGGAAAACTAATGAGTCGAGTCCCAGAGGATGCTCCATCCCAAAATAACCAGGCAAGGACACTGTGTGTTCCAGACTCACTGTCAGGCTCCAAACCAAGACAAATCAGCCATTTCAGTGGCTGTTCCGCTGAGGCTTTCTCCTTTGGTCATGTGACTTTTGTGAGCTCCTCAGCCCAAAACTCAGTGCTGTGAATACACAGGGCAGCCATGAGCTGATAACCAGCTGTAATAAAATGGCCGTCACAGGTGTGAGGAAACAGAGACGCTCCGGGGGTTAGTCATCACCCTCAGACCCTTTGGACAAGCCACGTCACTTATTCAGAGTTTATTTGATCTGACAAGACCGTGAAACCTCAGACCTAGGTAATACTTTATATTCTGTGCCTTATTTGAACCTCAGCCACGCCTAAATTCCTGGCACTGGAACTGAATATGGTACAACACTGCATGATAAGTTACACAATGAAACCTAAAAATCAGAATGGCTCACTTAAAGGTGCATTAAATGCTCTGTATTTATTATTCAAAAAGTATTATTTCTAAATACGTTTGATCTGCAGCTTTGTTCATTTTGTCTTCGTAATCAATATTCATCTGATATTTTCAATAGAATGGTATCACTGGATATCAGCACTGCTCTAATTAATGACAATCTAGATTGCACCTGCACATACACATGGCATTTGGTATTTTTTTGGCAGACAAGTATCAATTGCCCTGCAATAAAAATGCATTCCCATGAAACAAATCAATCATTCGACATTTTTTCTGCATATTAGGCTAAACCTGTATTTGTAAAACTAAGCCAGTGCCTCCTGTTACAAGCGCTACAGAAACAAAACAAATTTGAAAAATCTAAGCACTAACCACCAGCGTTGCTCAATTTTAGATCACCATGAGGGAGTCCAGAATGAACATTGAAATCTGCCAAGAACACGCTTTAAAGAACGCATTACGCTTCACAGCTGTGCCTGTGGCCTAGGTTCATTATAATCAGGCAAAACGAGCTCATATAAGTTCATATAAATACAACCAACTCAATAAAATACGGCCCCACACAGGAGTCGATGGTGATCTTAAGGTGACTCATTGCACTTAGAACACTGTAGCCTGTTCGTTTGTAGCCGTGACACTGATTTGCTAAATTCTTATATCTTTACATCAACAAGTGGAAACACCTGCTGCTCAAATTCATCCATGATTCATCCACGACCACTCAAAGTCAAAACACGCTTTGAGATGTGTTCTTGTACCTTTTGGTTTACTGAATATATATATATATATATATATATATAATTTTTTTATTTCTTTTTTTAATTAAAAAAAAAGATCTTTTCTCTCTTCTCTGAACTGTTCGATGATAGAGCCAGCAACTACAAACAACAGTTCCTGAGGGTTCAAATTAGAGATATGGGCAGGTGGTATAGGTACAGGGCCCTGGATACGCTGGTGCCCCGTTCAGGGTGTACTCCTTTCTGCACCGAGTGAATTCCCGGATAGACTGTGGACCCCCTAGAAGAGGTCAAATGGAATGGGATACCTGTTATGTTTAGTGCTTATAATTTCTGGAAGCTATGACTGCTTAAATCCACTTGTTGGACTCTATCTTTAAAATGAAGCCTCTAAAGCAATTAAACTGATTAGGAATTATTATTTTTATTTGAATACACGTAAAACCCAGAACTGAATCTGAATAGGTAAACCAAGAACACACCACCAAGGACTGGATGGATACGGTTATGTATAAAGTCACACGTTCTATTAAAGCATTACGCAAGGACGCGACAGTAGGTTGTCTGTAACATAAATTAAAAAGAATTATTGCTTTTAAAAAAATCACACTGCGCGTGTGTGGTACCGAGTAAGCGCACTAGCCTACATTCTGCATAAGGACCATATAGGATGGATAGAGAACTTGCTCACACCTTGACTCCGCAGTCTGCGCTTCCTGAGGCCGAAGATCCGCACTTTGGCGAAGATGTCGACGAGGTTGCCGTTGCACAGACCTTTGTTCTTGTTCGGGCTCTTCCTCCTCCGGTTGGTGGAGGGTCTGTCTAAATGCTGTTCCCGCGCCTGACGCTTCTGGCGGATCAAGCCGCTGGCTATCGCCGCTGCCATGGCTCATAAAACTGCTGAACTTTTCTGCAAAGCACAGACGTCTCTCCTATTAAAGTCTCATATTTCTCTGTTCTGTTCACGCGCTGCCTTTGTTCGGTCCGCCGCACAAATTGTGTTTTTCAACAACGCTGAGAGACAAACAACACAAATCGCAAAACAGGCATATTTTACGCACGGATTTCATCAGCAGTCCACATTGTCCTTCCAAAGTCCGTTCGCTTCGCGCGCACCTGCATCATCCCTGATGTTATTCGTGTTTGCTATGTGGCAACTTTGCTCCCCAGATTTTGTGACTCGGGCACTGGTCAGCTGTGGTCAGTCAGCGCCATGCGAGCGTCGTCTGCTTCCAATTAGCGCGAGCGACAAGAAGGTCCACCTTCTCCCAGGTGGAGCTCTGGTGATCATCACAGGTCTGCTCGCATATTCGGTCGGTTTAAAAGCGATGCACTTTTCTTCTGCTGATCTCCGTTAGACGCGCAATGACAAGTTGGACCAGTGGAATCGCGACGCGTTTTTTGGAGGTGCAGCTACTACTTCACCGCACAAGCGTTCATCCGTTCATTCATTCCGCTCGATGCGCACCACGTTCTAGTCAAAGGTGCAAAACACGAATCGAGTCGAAACTTGAGCAAAACCCCCATTCAATAAAACAATTGTCTGCTCAAGACGAGACAAATGCCGAGCCGGTTAATGCTCACCCTCCAAGCACGCGCGCGCACGGCGCTTATCGGTCTGCTAGGCGGCAACAAGACGCGCGCCTTCTGTCTCAACCCACACATCGAAGCCGTCCCCTAAATCAACAAGTCCGAACCACTAACTCCTCCTTTAGCATCGTTAGAAAGGGACTGGGGAGCAGCCGAGCGTCTGTTAGGAGCAGCTGAAGCCGGTGTCTCCAGGATGGCAGACTGTTTACTGAGAGCTGATAACGAGCTTCCCCTCGCACAGCTGCTTGAGCTGAGTAACAGCAAACACCCTCCAAACACCCTCCATCTGATGAGGTGTCACATCAACTGTCGGACACAAAATCCAGCCAACACGTCATATTGTCTTCATTTTAAAGAATGAATAGTGTATATACTGCTCTCAAAACAAAATGTGGATACAATTACGAATAAAAATCCTATGATTTTTGTGAACAGTGTAGATTTGTCCTTCATTTAAGACGCACAGCATCAAAATGTATTTGCACAACACAATACCTTAATATTTTAACCATTATTCTCATAGACAGATCAGTTTCCATAAATATTGCAATAACATAACTCTGTGTGTGTGGGGGGGGGTGTCTTTATTGTCTCTTTGTTTAGATCCAGCATGACTAATAAAACCATATAAGTATATAATTATTTGGACCTATGGGACACAGAGCAACTTACAACAGCAACAATAATAATTATTAATATTATTAATATAAGTGATAGATAAATAGAACAAAATTAAAAGATTCTGTTGATTGGACATGCCTACTAAACAAGAATCAACAGTGTCTCGCTTTACTGGATACTCACTCATGTGCTCTTATGTTATTCTATTCATTCATCCTTTTTTTCATTTCCCTGAGTACCAATCCATCGTAGCACACACTTACTCACACGCTCACACACACATTCCCTCACTAAGGACACTATGGAAACACGGTTTAACCTAACAAACATGGGAGTAAACCAGAGCAACCAGAGAAAACCCCCAAAACATGGGGAGAACATGCAAACTCCACACAGATGTAGTCCAGGGTTGGGATCAAACCAAGGATCTCAGAGCTGTGGGGCAACACTGATAACCACTGGAACACAAAAGCGCCTGTTATTTTAGTCAATGTTGTATTGTCATTTTATACTATATAGACTTCTATTCTAGAGATTCACATGCATCTGTTTTATTTTACTCTGCATAATAGTATTGTCTTCAATTTATTATAGTCTATATATATTATTGTATTTTATGTAATACCTTTTCTTTATTTTAATTGTTGTATTTAACTTCTGTTTCTTTATACTACATTGCTAACAGAAATTAGGGGGAATTTAATAAGGGGATATTTTATTTTTGAAATTTGAAGTTAAGTGTTTATGGAAAGTAAGATACTGTAGATAGATAGATAGATAGATAGATAGATAGATAGATAGATAGATAGATAGATAGATAGACAAATATATACATACATAATTACTCCAAATGCTTTATAAACTTTATAAACTCCGATCAGACTGTTATGAGGACTTGATCAGCACCACGGACAGCACCATCACTTCTTTAACCTTTACCATAGAACCAAAGTGAACCAGTGTAAAACTCATTCCACTATCACAAATTACTGCTCTCTCTCTCTCTCTCTCACACACACACACACACACACACACACACAGACACACACTCCCCCGACCCACCCACACACACAGTTTCCATTGATGTCATGTTGCTGATGTCATGATCTATTTATATAATATTTTTCACTACAGATCATTGTCTCAAAACAGCTTTACAAATGTCTAGGTCAGTAGAACCCAAAATCGGCAAACCTATAGTAATAGTGACCAGGGAAAACTTTGGGCAGAACAACACTCAAAAAGGGACTGGACCTTCTTGGGAAGCCTAGATGTCATAGGTTAGAAATAATGCATTTGCAATAGTAGTTCTGATACAGATAAGATTAACAGCATGATAAAAAATTACAAAGCATTATAAAAATGAAAAACACACACACACCCACACACACAACTGAAACTGTTTCATTAAGCACACTGCACTGGACGCTGAGACGTGCAGTTCCAAGTGAATACCCTCCAGCTCGCCAGTACTGGGTATTTTCTCATTAAGATCAACATGGCAGGGGAAACCCGATCACTACCAGGGAAGAAAAACACAAGAGAGCCATCTACTGTTTGCCTCTGTAATGAAATACGACTCTGCGGTTGGGGACGCGACTGTTAAAATCCCACTCCAGGCTCTTTACGCACAAATAACAGGCTCCCATCACAAATAAGGAGTGTGTGGTCTGAAAATCAAGCGTGTTCGGTAAAACCGCGTAACAATAAACAGCACAAACTGCTGAGAAATCCAGAGGGGAAATCCTGACACGATCACCATTACCGAAAGCAAGCAGATTCCCAAAGCACAGCCATCATCCAACACATCCAGACAGGCTGTGGAATCAAGTGCATCCTATAATCCTAAAAAGTCATTTAACAGTCACAAAGCAGCTGTTTATCCCATAAACAGGGGTAACGGGGCAAAAATGTGGTTTAAATAATGGTTACTGTGCAGGATCCACTGCAGTTTGCGTTCCTACCAGCAGTGGACACTGTCAGCTCAACAATGATACACACACACACACACACGCACACACACACACACACACACACACACACACACACACACACACACACACACACACACACCTATAGGTGACACGTATATTTTTATAACGTCTCTTTCATGATAAAGTATTACTGTAAACTATAAACTCTATAAACTATACTATACACCAAACCATTTGTTTTTCAAATAAATACTGCTGTTTTTTTGTAAAGCAATGCAAACCAGTCAGAAATCAATACATTACTATTATATATTCATCTCAGAATGCCAGTCCATCACAGGACACATAAACAAGCGTGTAAGAGTAAGAGTAATAAACTATAGAACTGCTGACAGAACCTAAAATATCCAATAAAAAGCACAAGGTTCTGGACTTCCATTACAGCTTTTGCATACATATTGGACAACAAACATCGCACAGCTTTACTTACTCACAACAGCGGGCAAAAACTCATGAATGCTCTCTGATTTATGGTAGAAGACAGAGACTTTTGTGCCTGTGGAACGGCTTTTCGATTGCGTTTCGTGTAGTGAGAAGTCACTACCTGCATGAAATGAGTATTTGGATCACTTATTTCCTAGCTGTAAATTAGAGCTGCTTGTACAATCTTATAGCAAAAAAACTTGTCCAAGACTAAATATGAACAAACAGTTTGGTTTAAAAACATAAAACCTTACATTGTTGAATTATTGGAACATAAAATCGATACACTTGAATATTCTCACTGTGTCACGTCACACCAACAGACTTTAAATAGCACTAGCAATAGCATTAACAATAAACCCTGTTTTTAGATTACTACACATGGTCTGGTACATTTAAAATAAATGCTTACCCTCTCAAAACTCTGAGTCTTCAAACACCTGTGCACTGCATCCCCATGTTTACATCCCAGTACCTCATGACATGTATGACCCTACAATCCCTACAATGCTGTTGTAAATAGAAGACTGTGCTCATACCTACTGTCTTTTTCCTCTTTAAGGTGTGAACCTCCATAGCAAACCCATTGTGAATTCAGCAGGGCTTCACAGAGCTTCTCCAAGCCTGACAGCCACCAGCTTATCTCTATTTATAGGCTCTATGCTCAGAATAACGTTGTTAGTACGAGCGACAGTCCGCCCCGACTTCTCAAATCAATTTATTTGCCTGAGGTCCTCAAAACATGCCCAGAGCTGAAAAGTCTAAGATGGTCTCCGTGATAAAATTACACAATGATCTACTTGTTTATGGTTTAATCCAGTTTTTAAACATGACAGACATATATCTGTATGGACAAACCTGTTTTTAATGCCTTTTACTTTAATTTAGCTGTTTTATTGGTCATACAGGGACAGAAAAAGGCCTTGGGGCAACTAATATGAAACAACTATACTGCGTGTGTTTGGTTTGCTTGCTGCTGAAGGGCCATAAAACATGTGTTCAAGCTATAAATAAAAAAATTATCATTCTGCACTACAATACAAATTAATCTTTGAGATGTTTCTACAGCTCGAATGAAGTCAGTCTGTGATCAATTCAGTTGATGAGCCATGATTTGGGAAAACATACCTGTCTGTATAAAGTCTCACAGCTAACACTGAATATCAGAGCAAAAAACAAGCCATGAGGAAGAAACAACTGCCTGTAGAGCTCAGAGACCGGATTGTGTGGAGGAAAATCTGGAGAAAAACACAATACAAAAATCCTGCTGCACTGAAAGTTCCCAAGAGTACAGTGATCTCCATAATGCCTAAATCAAACAAGTTTGGAACAATCAGGACTCTTATTAGATGTGACCATCCCACCTAACAAGGGGGGGGGGTGTCAACTATACTGCTCACAAAAATTGTTAAATTATCTAATAAAATATCCTCTATTTTCTGTGAGCAGTGTATTATCAACCATCACTGCAGCACTCCACCAATCTGGGCTTAACGTCAGAGCAGGCAGACAGAAATGCCTCCTCAGTAAAAGACACAAGGAAGTCTGTCTAGATGTGAACAATAAGCACCTAAATGACTCTCGGACTGGGAGAAAAAAAATTCTCTGGTCCGATGAAGACAATCTTCCATAAATTCTGGTTTTCCTTTTTAGGTAATCTGCAGAAATTCAAAAATTCTTGACTTTCTCTTTACTGGGTATTGAAGTGCATAACGATGGGGGACAACTTAAATGCGGTTTTACTTTAGCACAAAGCATGTAAGGCTTTCCGAATGCATTACATAATTCACTCCCTCGAATTCCTTCCCATGAATAAGACGGAACTTTAAAGACCGGAATTGTTAATAAAGCAGTAAATACAGCAGCAAGATATCACAGTTTCCATAGCTTTAAGCTACCTAAAGGGAAAAGGCGCTCATTGACAGAAATGTGGTGCCGTGCAGATATTAGATCCAAGAAACAAACACATGAAAATGGAACAAAAGTCCACAACTCACCACAAGCCAGCAAGGAAATTAGATTAGAAGAATGTCCTTTTCAGAAACATTGCCCTGCCCGGGGACTTTAGATACAGGTCATGGAAACATTGCTCGTTAAATTAAACTCAAAGTGACTCTCACTGATCAATAAGCCCCATCAGATTGGGCTGGAGGGCTTTGCCATTTCGCCTGACCTTTAAAAATAAACAAGAAGGCTTATGACACAAGTGAATGTGGCAAATATGGCTCGATTAGGGCTAATGAAAGAAGCACCTTCTCTAATTGTTGTTGAACGAACAATATTAGACAGCTATAATACCACAAAAAACAACAATATTAGCTTTTGCAGAAACTACTGGCCAATCAGTAAACAGGCTTTTGGGAGATTATTTCTAATGTGGTAACATATATCATTTTTTATACTTTTACTTTATGTTTGATAAATAATATTTAACATGAAAGCATCACATAACGCGTGTACACGTGTATTAAACGTTTTACCTGGCAACATTTTGAAGTTAAAATTAATAAGAAATGTGATTCCATTACAAGTTTACCTAAGTAATTAATGAGTAATCAGTAATGGATTACTTTTTCCAGCCACTACAGTCGGTCCTGAATACTGATACCGTATAAAAGATCGTCTGCACTGATGCCCTAACAGGCTTCCTGCAGCTTCACTTCCAACTAATGTGACCCACACAGATCAGAAAACGGTCGCAACTGAAGCAGTCGAAACTCCACAAAACAATACAAGCAATGCACCAAATGACAGACTGAACACACTGCATACAGCGTTTCATAACAACGCTCAGGATGAGGCCTGGCTGAGCAAGAAAGTCTGTGGGTAGTGAGAGAAAATTTCTATGAACTCAGCAGCCTGCCAGACTAAAAGATCTGGAATTCAGCACACGCCCCATCATCCTCTGAGCCTGTTTTAGGTATGCAGCGTACAAAAGAAACCCATCAGCACTGGAGCTAAACATGTTCATCTGGGAAGCCCTGCGTGAAGCTGCTGAATATCAAAGAGCACTTTTTTTTACAGCTGGAAATCCCCACTCTCCTGAGAGAAAGACACCCTAAAAAAAGGCCCAGGGGACTTCAAACATTCACAACAGGCAAAAAAGAAGGACTCAGACACTAATTAGGTTTTGATCTGTTAAATCCAGGTGATGAAGCTGATTCATTCATTTTCATATTTTAAAGATTAGAATCAGGCCTGCAGAAAAATCAATTAATTAACCACCGCTAAAATGTGACCCAGGTGGAGTGTAATAATATTTTGACCTCTAGGAGCTTTCAAGGCAAAAGCAGCTTGTACAGACTGAGAAAGTAACGATCTTTCTTATTAAAATATGTTTATACATACAGTACAAAGGTTTCAGGCCAACATTCAATTGACTTTTAGCGGTATAATGACCATATACAATTACTTTTTATTCTCTTTGGTGAGACACAGAAAATAAGTCGTTTTTACTGTGGCAGTATTTAGTGTGGCTATTGAAAAAAGTGGTTTCTTTGCTGCTGCCCTTCCAAAAAGACCATTCCTGACCAAGATCTAGAAGGGTCAACGTGGCATTTTTACTGCCCGATGAAGCTGCCGGTTGTTGCTATTGCTCAAGATTAAGGGAAGCTCACTTTAGCTACTCTGGTATATAGAATCTGTTTTTTCCTGGGTTTTTTGGTTAATACTGAGTACAAATTATGCCATTGCTAAAACAGCAAATCTAATGGAGGCTTAAGACTTTTGCACAGTAGTACACATTAGTTGGGATCCCAGATCTGATTGGTGGTGAGAAACCAAATCACTAGCGTTGTAGTGAAGACTGCTAGAGCAAAGTCAAGACCAAGTCAAGACTGAGACCAGGAGGGGCAGAGACAAAGACCAGATAAAAAATTTTTTAATCATACAAGACGAAGAGAAAATGGGAAAAATTAAGTTAGTTTGTACTTCAGTTTCTACTCATTTTCA
>JAVSBV010014315.1:0-25946 GCA_033117975.1 Parotocinclus spilosoma
TGTGTGTGTGTGTGTGTGTGTGTGTGTGTGTGTGTGTGTGTGTGTGTGTGCGTGTGCGTGTGTGAACTAAATAGCTAAATATACAGGATTACAACCAATGCTGTCAGGGATGGCCAAGTGTCACAAAGGACCAGGACAGATGTTGATATTTTGCATTTATTTAAGAGGTCTTGCAAGCAAACTGCATTACTTTGTGTAGCTTAGTTCTTATTTATCTAGAATTTGCTGGGGGCTGTGTTTACTATAACTCACATTTAAAATGCAGTATTTTTTAATAAATAGCTTTGATTTGTACTAGATTAAAAAACAAACAAACACACAAAAAAACTAAAAGCATGATAATAGCATGAAAGAAAAATAAACTGAGAAATAAAGATTATCTTATTCTACCTACAACACCCGACACCATCCTTGCTGTTATTAGAGTAAGCATCCCTCCTATCATAATCAGTTGTATTCAATAATAATGTCTGGTGTAAGTTGTTCACTTACTAAACAGACTTCAGAAGAAAAGTGAGAATCAAGTCTTTCTAAGTCAAATTCCTATAAGCTGTTTAAAGCATTACATTAGAGCGAACTACTACACAACTGATTTTAACCATGCCAAATGTTAAACATCCATCCATCACAGCTACTGTGAGTGCAGTTTATCACTGTGAAGTATAGAACCCCAGAACCAAGGAAAGGAGTGGGGACACAGAAAGAGTAAGACCAAATGGCAAAGCTTTTATGCTGCAGGTGTATGTGCACACCATGGTCACAGCTAAGCAATGCAGAAAAAGTATTTGTACATTCAGTTTTCCGTTCAGTAAAATGTTGACTGCTTTTACTTTGAAACAGGCAACTTCTTCAACAAAAGCACTACAGCCAGGTTAACAAAAGCCCTGACTGTGACATTGAAGGGACAGCAAGTTTCCCTTCCCCATCCATTATTTCTGCTTTTCAACCAGAAAGCATTTAGTAAGATTGTGTAAAGGGGCAGAAAGAAAATGGTCTGATGGGTGTCAGTGCCTGAGCGCGACAGACCAATCATAAAAAAGGAGATAAAAATCTTGGAACACTGGTAATTTTGCCCCTAAATATGGTAATATCAGAATAGAGGAAAAGAAAAACTACCAACATTAAAATAAGGCATACTTCCTTAAGAATTCCTCTCAAATGTAGGGTTTATTACTTCTGGGTAATGCTACCAATCAATTAATGCAGGACTCACACACAGACACACACAGAGACTCTTGGTAGGTAACAAAAACGCAGCAACAAAATAAAGCAAGAGCGGCTTTTATAAAAAATAAAATGCTCATTGGCTTATTATCAGCCACAGCTGAGAAACCAGCTTCTTTTCACCTCCATGGTGGGGAACATGCATAGACCCAGTTCACCACCATGTTCTAGGGCACAACATCTTCATAACATTTTTACAAAAACATTCCCCACAAGCTGAAAAATAGCTTCTAGAACATGCAGGAATCTTCTAGAAGGTTTGTGTGTGAGACCCTGGGATGGAAGGAGACATGGCATCTTATCTGTCTCGAAAAAAGAGAAATATATACAGCTGTGTCTCTCAGATGGCTTCACATTCTTAACAGAGAACAAGGAGGCCACCTCAGATTCCTGTATAACACAAGAGGTGGATGACGTGGTATGAGAATAGATCAGAGGCAGAGATGGAGACAGCTGGTGTATTAGATTAGAAGTGGTTGCTATTTCCAGACAGGTTCAGTGTAATAACGCAGTTATGAGAGTCTTTGCTGGTTATACTGTTGAGAAGAAAAAGAAAGAAGGAACAAGAAGGATCAGAAAAAAATCAGAAAGACGAAACTCTATGGTGTATTACAGATTTTGATCCAGATTGTGGAATTGGAATGGCTTAAGAAATGTGCATTTCAATCGGCGTCCTTGGTTGGCCAACAGCAGATAAGAGGATGAAGCTACCAGACATAACCAGTATCGTCGTCTTTGTCATCCTCTTCATCATCATCATCCTCAATGGTGCCACGAGGGCGGAGTCTGGCCCGCTTCTCCTTCTGCTTGCGCCGCCTGTTCTGCCGAGGTTCCTCCTCTTCCTGATCATCAAGAAGAATAACAGCCCCTCCACTGCCAAAATCCCCTGAGATCTCTTGATCTTCCTCTACACACACACCCACACAATGCACACAAACAAACGCACAAGGATGGTGAAATTTGTTACATCTGTTACAGATAAAGATTGTCAAAATTATGAAGACACATATAACTAGACACTTATAATTAGTGCCCCTGGTTGTTTCATTTGCTTTGAATAATGGGGTTGCTATTCACTTGGGCTGGGCCTCTTTCTGAAGAGAAACTGTATTGCTACAGAATCACCACAGATGTTGCTTATATGTCTTTTAACGCTTTGTGTAGAACATATGTAGAACAGAATGGATTGCACAAGGTGCTGAATTTATTCACCAATGGGATATAATAAATTAAAAACTGTAAGAACCAGAACTCACTTTCTGCATTAGTGTCTGACCTTGCTAAAAGCTCTTGTGACAGAATTAAAGCAAATCAGCACAAGGATATCCCAAAATTCAAGGGAATGCCATTATAGGTCAGTAAAGGTGAGGCAAATTACACATTATCAAACATTACCAACAATTTGCACATGGTGTTTACATGTCAAATGTCAGTTCTTTGTAAGTGAATAACAGTTATCTCTATTAATTGTTGTTTATTTCACATAGTCCCAAGTTTGTACATTTTCTGAAGCTGCTGCACAAAAACATCGTAGTAAAAAGCCTGTAGCACTGAAGCAGATTTATTTTAGCAAAACAAGGCAATGATTAAAATGTGTTCTTTAAAAAAGGTTTGTAATTTGTTGCTGAATTGGACGAATAATTGCAATTATATATTACATAATAACAAGAACCCGTTTTTGTGCCAAGTTATTTTTGCCCATCTATCTATTTAGTATGTTTTTATCACATGTATACACCAATTTGTGTTTTTTTTTACATTTAATTAATTTGTTTCAAACAAAAATAATAAAATAAACAACAGAAAACAAACCAACAAATAAAAAAAATTTATTAGTCAGTGAATTGTGCTTATTGTGCTTTTTCTCTTCAAAGTCAATTACTGACTTGCTGGCCATTTCATTTTGTTTGCACGTCCCTATTACAGCAGCATCATCATCATTATCAAGATACCCTATATAAACATCATTCAATTCAGGTGTTCCATTTAGTCCCATTGCCACAAATGTAAAAAATCAAGTACTTAGCCATGTAAACGTTTGGTAAATACCATGAGAATGTCACCTGCCTGGCTCCTTTGTGCCAACAGTAAAGTTTGAGGTGGAGCGGATTTGACTGTACCTCAGTGCGAAAATCAAAGTTCATACAGTTATGCTTGGGTGAGGTTTGCGAGCCCTGACCTTAACCTTTCTGTCTTTATCCTAAATAAATGGGCAAAAATACCCACAGTCACAGTCCAGAATCTTGTAGAAAGCCTTTTGAGAGTAGTGGAAGCTGTTATAGACGCAAAGGGGGGAGCAATTCCATATTACTGCATACAGAGTTCGTGTGGGATGTCATAAAAGTGCTTGTAGGTGTAATGTGTAGGAGTCCAAATATATTTGATCAAAGAGTGTATATCATTGTAGCTGTTTTGAACAAGTTTACAAAAAAAATTAAATTAAAAAATTAACCTGTTTGGAATTAACACAATTAGGAGATCCATCAGGTACAACCGGATCTTCTATTTGTTACTATATGAAGAATGGGCCTGTGGTGTCATGCTGCCCTTGTGTACCAGATGAGGTATGAGTATACCAGAATAATCAATAGCCAGTAGAGCAAGAAGGAAGTGAGCTATTATTTATCTATTATAATATTTTATGGTGATGGGCTGGTGAATAAGCACCAGCTTGAATTATGGGCCCTTCAGTGTGCCATAAAGCAAGCACATTGCAATCATGCATTCACAAAGAAAAGCACATGTGCTTCTCTAACCTCCTATATTCAATAATAACCTTGGGTGTCTCAAAGGGCATTGCCTACAGTAAACGAACAATGCCATGACAGCAGTGTATGAGATATTATGTTCCTCAGTGAAACAGTAAAAAATGTAATCACTGGAGACTCGTGTGGGTTTGGGCAGTAACTTACCACATATTGGGTTGCCTTGTTTCCTGGAGCCGGCAATTTCATTGCCATATTTATCTACACACCAACACTGGCCTGTACTGCCATGACATTGTGTGGCCTTAAAGTAACCATCCTCAGTACAGCGTGGCACATACACTCCTAGAGGTGGGAGACAAATGTAGCAAGAAAAGAATAACAGATTAAGTATGATACAAAACATCTTTCATTCACTAATTTGCTCGTTTTACATAAGTGCATAAAAATCATGAGGAGCCAGGGCCTGACTGACAACACAGAGTTCATGGTATGAACCAACACTGGATTACACCCTCTCCCCAACAACCAGCTCCACACACACAGGTCCATATCAATACAATGTGGGAAAAATCCAGAGTACTCTAAAGAAATCCACACAAATATATATAGACCATCCAAACTCCAAACAGATGGAGTCTGGGAATCTAACTAAGAATTTCTGGATCTGAGAGGTAACAACAGAAAGCTGTTAAGGTAACTATAGAAAACACAACCCTATCTCCCTATATAAAACAACAAATACAATCGCATAATTAAAAAGATGCTTCAATACATGATTAGGTTATAGCTATTAGTATTAATGCACTGATCCATAAAGAATGTGTTTAAAATACAGCTTTTATAAATATTTAACTGTTATGACTCGATCAGGGTTCTTGCTTGGGTGGTATGACTGACTATGTCTAAGGGAAGATATTCCCGTCCAGGGATCTTGCAGAACTGAACACTGTGAGACCTACAAGAAACTGGCTTCTTGTCCAGGGCTCAACTATACACTTGCACCCAGTTCTTTGGGGCTTCAGTGACCATGACCAGGAAAAGCAGGTCAAAAAGTAACATCATATTCAGCTATCCCACTTCATGCTTTACAGATAACAAGGGTGTATAGTAAAAATGTTGCCTAGTGTTAAACTTAAGAATCAACCTAAGCTAGACAGTTCAGTGAATTCCGTTAAAAATGTTTACACCAGTTAGCCATATCATTAAAATCACTAATTCCCAATATTGTTTGGGTCCTACCTCATACCTCCAAAACTTCAACCCAACTTTGGTAGCATATGCTTTATGCTTAAAGTCGTGAGGTGGATAATTCAAGGATTGAATTTCTTTGTCCAGCACATTCCACAGATAGTCAAATGGATAGACAGGCCAAGTTAACTCATAGACCTCTTTGCCATATTGCCTCAAAACATTCATGATCATTTTTCTTAATTGTATCAGAATACTTCTGTTAGGTAGGTTTTACATGTGAAAGTAGAATCTATATGAATGCCAAGACCTACTGATTCCCTGCAGAACATCACCCAGAGTATCACACTGTCAATGTTATTCACATTAACTGCTTTTGGGTTTAAAATTATGGCTGATTTATGAACACCTGTGTATCCCACACACTCACCCAAATGCACACACTGGGGTGTAGTTGAGGCCTGTGTTATGGGATAAGTTATGAAATCGTTATGACTGTGTTGGATTATTGAGTAAAGGGGTAAGAGCTTTGGGTTAGGGTGTCAGCTAGAGTGTGTTATTGATCACAAAGGAAAATATCAAGGGAGTCATTACAATTCAAATCAATTACTGCTACAGTTCAGCAGGGGTTCTGCAGCAACAAACTCACAGTCTGCTGTCTTATATGCATGGTGGAAATATAAATAATTGTTTATTGTTTTGAAGGAAATTAATCTATGGATTAATGAGCAGTAAATGAACGCACCTATGAGTGGTTTTCGTCGGCTTTGGAAATGAATCTTGTTCATCTCATTCTGACAAGGTAGACCTGATGAAACACATACACAACCACATCTATGTCAATGTATTTAGTTATGCATTGCACCGTAAAAATAACAGACAAACGAACAGCAACTCACCATCTGGCTTTTGGAAGCAGTAGCACCACTCGTTGTTGGAGAGCTTGCCATCTTTAAAGGAGTCACAGGAGTTAAAGAGTGGCTGCATGCACAGCTCATATTTATCCAAGAAAATTGCACTGAGCTCTGACTGGTCAAGCAAGAGGTCATAGTTCATGTCCAACTTGTTAAACATCCACCCGAGGGAGTCCTTACAGATAGGCAGAATGCTGGTATCAAAACCTACACGAAGTAGAAAACAAATCCTATGAAGCCTATGAAGGAGCATCACGGAAAGTCAGCATTCATGGCAAAATGACGAATACCCCCCAAAAAATGCATGTATGTGCTTACGTCCTTGACCATTGTCCTTTGTAGAAATCTTAAGATCTCGATTGGCATCTTGATGCAGAACACCAAACCAATCCTTCAGCCTGGAGGCCAAACTTCTTAGACCAGAATCACTGCAGGCTACACACACAGACACCAAAACAAAGATGGCCAATTACTTTAATGTAGTATCAGTAATGAAGGCAAAAAAAATCAGCATCCTTGTCTAAGATAAGAAGGAAGAGATGACTACATTTATCCCGATTTACCAGAGAACCTGACCTCAAGCTATAAACTGTATAAACTGTGTATCCTAAATCTTAAGGACAGATAAAAATCAATCAATAGCCTGCATTCTCAGTGAGTTATTCATATGAATCAAACAAGCTATGTGTGGATGGAGCACAAAAATCCCAATACTGTAAAAACAAGGCTAAGATTATTTGTCTATTATTAAATCTTACCTTACCACTGTTCAATTTCAACAGCTAGCAACAGTCCTAAAACACTGAATTTTATTGGTTGTTTGGGACATGTATGTCTTATACAGTCCTCAGTGAGAGGCACAATGATTAAACAAATGATTGGCAATCATTCTAAGATCTTCAGTAAATATCAGGACCCAGAACAAAAAAGAAAATTAGTGTAATGATGTGCAAAAATATGACATTATTAGAAAATGCTAATCTGTTTAAACTCATCAATAACAACAGGCATGTATCAACAACCTAAGTATACTGAGAGAACAGGTCCATCCAGTATCAGGGTTAAGTTCTGACTGTCCGTCTGTTCCTTAGCCAAACTCAACTTAGAATTATATTAAAGGACTGTGTTTCTATTAAATTTTGAATGTTACCTAATAAAACTCTGGTTTCTTACTTAAGTTTCTTGGTAATTGTACATAGCTTTTAAACAATTAACTTGATAATCACCAAACCAAAAACCAGCACCAAAACACATACAACCATCAAACACATGATTGTGTTCATATGGTGTGGTTATTGTTTGGGTTTATCTTAAATTAACAGGGGAAGAGGCCGAAAAAACAAGATAGTGAATCTAATCCTGTCCATTCCTCAAAGAGGAGCCAATAGATATCAGACTATTATGTGCATTTTCCCTCTGGATATTTGTGTGGATTTGTACATTTCAAACTCAGCATTCAAATGTGTGAACCACAAATAAAGCACAACAAAACACCAGCAGAATAGGTCAGATGCAGTAAAGTGAGAAACTAGATTAAAATAAGTAGTAAATTGCTATTTGGTGCTATAAAGTAGCCAGAAGCCTGAGTGCTAATCAGTGTTGGACTGTGGTGATGGATAAGCACTCAATCTATTCTATCCTTATCTCATTAAAGTTTAGAAAGTCTAATAAAATTGTGGTCACTGACAAGATACAAATTAAACTGCTCGAATAAGCCATTTAACAGCAGAGGAGAATTACAGCTAAGAAAGCAAAATTACAATCTGCCAAAGTGCCGAGGTGTGCACAATAACTCCGATGTGTAATATTTGTGCATCCTCTTTAAGGATATAGGAGCACGGGCAGTGATAGAAGTTGAACTTCCTTCTGCTTCAGCACCCACTGGAATTGACATATACCCAATGAAGCACCCCAGGAAATTTGATATTCAGGAAATTTGATAATTTGATAAAGATACTGGACACAGATGTATAGAATAAGTCTGCCTGAAGAAACCAATGATAGCCATTGATAATAAACAAACTTATCTTCTCTTACTACCATATACCATATACATGCTCACAAAAATTAGAGAATATTTATATCTAATTTATATATAATGTTTGTGGGCAGTATATATTTTTCCTTTTTTTGGGGGGGGGCTCTTAAAATAGATGTGCCCACTTTTGAAAGAACAATGTGCAACAGTCAGCTAGTCAGTACATATTCTGCAATATTGAAGAAAAAAAAATAATAACCCAAAAAAAAAAAAAAAAACAGCACAGCAAAAAGGTCTATTGTATGTTCTGAAAAACCAAATGTTATGTGATCTTGATGTTCTTCTAACACCATCAATGTACATATTAAACACAATAATAACAGACATGTTTAAGGTGTTCGACATTCTCTATTGAATAAGACAGCATACAGAACAGTCCACTACCTGTACCCTCTTCTGTTTATGCTTTTGTAATATGTGTAGCATGTGGTTTTGCATTATCTTGTGGACAAATGTGTTAATATCCCTGGAAATTATGTCATTTTGAAGGCAGTATGTGTTGCTCTAAAATCTTTATGTACATTTAAGTTGACCAGACAAGACATGAAATATCATGTGCTTATTTCTCTACTATGTGTTCAATAAAACTTTCTGCCCCAAAGTTGGCTGTGTTACATCTATCATTATAACTGTATTTCAGCTAATGCATTTGTCAATTTTACACACCCATTAAGTAGGTTAACCACCTTAAGAATTATGATAACAGCTTTTTTGAACATGTGTGTGGTACATAGCTTTACTTATCTGCTATTATGTGCAGCTTCCTGTAACAAAAAATGCATACAGAGGCAGGGACTTTCAGGCCACTAAAGTAGATAGAAAGTTGAATGACAGTGAGAGGGAGAAGAGCTCTAGAGATGAGCGCTATGAAATCTAGTGGATTTAAGGTGGAAATAAATAAGGGCGGTACCAGTAAAATGTCAAATAATAAAGGTCAAGGACATCAGACCTATGGGAGAATTAAGTTATCTTCAGAATATTAAAGTGGTGTGACAGATGCACTCAATAGTCAGATTCTGTATAATCTACTTACAATGTTACTTTCGAAATGAACCATGGCTACACCTGTGTAGCAAGCACACGTAGCTCAAATAAAACTTTTATGCTCTTGCAAGTGCCAACAATGGCTTCAAAGATCTTCTGTCTCAATCTTACATGAGAAGGCTCGTAGTATGGCATTTGGAAATAATAACAGGTAGGGGATTACTAATATTTTATACTATATTTTATATTACTGACTGACTATGCATAATATTCCACTATTTGGGTATCGCTTTAGATTTATAATTTGAAAATGTATTACATCTGTGTATATTTTGGGGGTTTGTGAGGGTGTAAATGTGGGTTGTGGCACCTTTTTAAAATGGTTTTATTGTAATAGTGAGTAATAGTGAATCAGAATTTAATGTAGCCCATGAAGATGGTTGGAAACTACTATATAGCGTCATTATAACATATTTTAGCTCCACTAAAGCAGTGACAAGAAAAAAAACCTGACGATGCCACTCTCTATTTGTAATACCGTAAAATAGTTTATCTAATATCCTGTGCTATCTTGGTAGGCACTGCTGAAAATAATCATTTAATATTACACATGGTTAACTTTAATTACAGGATGATTATAACACACATAGGACAAGTATGCTGTGTGCTGTATATGGACAGGTTTGTGATGTGTGTATCATACTTGAGAGGGTGGAAAGAATTTGTTTTTGTATAGCTAAACGTTTGTATTTAATCTGACTTTGCAAAAATTTAATTGCATATAACCAATTTCCGCTGTAAGGCAATGTTTTTTCTTTACCCCGAGACTCCTCAAAAGTTCAAGGGAAATATCTCCCATTCCTTTGTGAGCCAAAATAAACAACGCCTACAAACAATAAGGCTGTAAACAGAACAATAAGAGCTTCAAAACCCATTTCAGCAGGGAAGTGAATACTGCTTATTTCACCCAGAGAGCGGTGTATGAATATAAACAAGGCGACATACTGCCAGAGCCTTCCTTCAGCTTTACAGGAAATGAAGAGGTTCAGCTGTGTTGAGATGTAAAATAAAGGAACACACTGCTCTATATATTTTCTAAATATAAACAGCCTCAAATTCAGATAAACAGATTAGTTTATGCTTGTGCCTTTTTAATGAGAGAATAGTAGTAGATTAGAAACCCGAAACACAAGTTTATAAGGTGACCTACGATATAGGTCTAGCATGATTTTATAGTCAGTTGTAATGTTGCAACTATGCATTCTGGCACAATTATTACTTATAGCTACGCCTACAGTTTATGACCAGCATGATAATATCTCCTGCGTGGAACAATATTTAGTCCAAACACCAAACAATGATTACTTTAAAGGTGAAGTTCAAACTACAGGAAACAACATTTTTATTCAAATACACTCATGAGAATGTGGAACACAGAGCTGGAGAATGGACTTAAAAGATGTTCACAAATAAGCAACTGTTTGAACCAGCACTTTGATCTTGTACCTATGTGTACAAATTATGAGCCCAAAGCAGATACAGTTTAAATAATTGTACTTATTTCATGTTACCCTCCCAAGGAAGCACATACGTAATAGAGGAGTATGAAAGAGAGAGACAAAGAGTCAGATACTGTAGATGTTGCGCTGTATCTGTACAGTGTACATTTAATTACAATAAAGGTAACTGTCAGAACATACCATATGCCAGTTTACTAATATTAATAAAATGTGATTTATATTACACAACCACCCCAAGCACACAAATTGTATGTAATTAAATGTTTTGCAGTGCTTTTCTCATAAAAATGTGGTAAAGTATCATCCTCAATTTTAGCAGAAAAGTTCCAGCATCTACTATATATATATATACATATATATATGTCACTATGATTCACCAGTAAGTGCAAATGAAGCGTAAAAAGTGTCACGCCTGACTGCGCAGGCGTGCCTTGATCGTGCACACCTGTCCCTGATCAGCGAGGACTATTTATAAGTTTCGCCCGCGTTCATGTGATGCGAAGCTTTCTTTGTTGTATATTATGATTTGTACTTTGTTTTATTTTCAACACAGGTGAGGGAGGATCTTCTATTGTCGTTCCAGCTCTTTGATCCTGCTCACCTGTTGTCCGTTATGTGTTTGTTTTACTTTCCGTTTATTCCGTTTCAAGAAACCTGGTTATCCCGCACGTCCTGTTTGCCTCCGACTCCTTCACCCTTCGTGACAGAAAGCTTTGCCGCTAAGGAGACAGCCGTGCGGAGCTGGATCTGGCCTTGACACGTGCGGACCGGGCGCAGTGCGTCCTACCAAGATGGGATGGCGCGGATCTCGGTGTGGCATGTTCTGGCGTGGTACTGCCTCCAAGACTCGCCGGTTCTGGATTGATGGACACCTCCTGCCACGCTGATGACATCATCAATCTGGATCGTGGTTGGCAGGACGTCGTGGGACTCTCCGGACCGTCACCACTTCGAGGGTGCCCACCCTTTCGGAGCAGGCAGGGTGGTGTGCTTTCAGGCCCTGGAACCCCCCTCCCGCATCCCGACCCGTGGGGCGTCGATTGTCTCCGCCCTGCACGTTTTTTTTTCTTAGGGGGGTGGGGGGTTACTGTCACGCCAGACTGCGCAGTCGTGCCTTGATCGTGCACACCTGTCCCGGATCAGCAAGGACTATTTATAAGTTTCGCCCGCGTTCATGCGGTGCGAAGCTTTCCTTGTTGCATATTATGATTTGTACTTTGTTTTATTTTCACCCATTGTGACAAAATGCATCTTGTATATGATGGTCAGTAATAATACATAATGGTCAAAACCTGTAGTTTTAATACTTTACTTTTAATATTTTAATTAATAAATTTATACCCAGTCATGATGTGAATAGCGGAACAGTTGAGATATGATGTGTTCTAGCAAAATATGGTACAGGGAACAAAAGAGCGTCATGATTTTTGAGACATTTGTGATCATGTTTAATCAGCACAATGACATAGTGAGAAGTCTACTTGATATTTTAAAATTTCAGGCTGAATGGTTATGATCTACCACTGATTAAAATTGCAATGACAGCCATCTTATACCTCAGGCACTCTTTTAATGCTGCTATAAGCAGAGCAGAATTAGGCAGCTCCCAATTTACAGATCAGCATTAATCCCACAGTTACTCTTCACTATCCATCAGTAGAAAGCAAACTTTGCTATTTGTGTTAAAATGCCAAATCCAATTTAATCCATTATTTCACATATTATTAATTTACTGGTCCACATTTTATTGGAACCCAATACAATTGGAAATTATATTACATTTGAGAATCTGCACTACTTGTAGTCATTAAAAGTAATGAAGTGCATTTATTAGGAACACAATTTTCATCTGAAGCCATACAGTGAATTAGGAAGATGCAGGTGAAGGCAAAAGCAAAAAGCTCAGTTCACATGGTAATTTTTATCTAGGCATATTATTATGTGCCTGAAATGATCTGATTGGAATAGCCTGCATTTCACTGAAATATTGATTTAGTTTTCCTCTTCACTAGGCAATTATAATGAATTTTCAATTAATATCACTCACTCCCTAAACCCAGTACAATCCAGTTCAGAGTCAGGGCTAAACTGACAGCACAGGGTGCAAATGGGAACCATCCATGGACATGGCAACATCCATCATAGGGCAAATGCAAACATTCACTCACACTAGAACACTTCAGAGACACTGCCTGACCTATTTATGCATTTTTATTCATTTAATTAATCTGAGAAAATATTACCTATGCTACCAATCATTTCTGTCAATTAGATTTATTTCACTAAATGAACCAAGCAGTTTTCTCCTAGACAACCGTTTGAAGGTTCTAACTGGTCCTAAATCACGTATTTTACGCTATAAAGCCTCTATCTCTGGGTTCAAGGAAAAAATAAAATTTGTGTTGCTACACTATCTAAATATGATATATGATAAATGACTCAATTTTACATGTATATGTAGTGTAATATTGCGTGACTTATTTTATAATTACATGTACAAATCTGACATTAATTCCATATATTTGTGTGCAGTGTTGCAGGGCAGTATTAAATATCTTACAGTCCCAGATCAATAAACATAATGAGTGTTGATAATGTAAATATCTTTCATGATCATTTACAAGGTTTAAAAATAATAATGTAAACATGCGGGTTTTAAATGGTGCTTTCTGAAATTTCCAAAAAACATCAGAGCTGATAATGGATAAGATACTCTGCAAAACAGATCAGTGGGGTTAATATTTCTGTGAACTGTAATAAACCCCTGAGAAGGATAGAGGCCATTATTTAAAGTAACCTGAAATTATTAATTACCACTTTGTAGATTAAGTAAGTTTTTCCAGTCTTTGGAACTCTAGCAGATTATACAATGTTTCCTTAAAAATATATTTTATTAATGGGCATGATTAATCATTTTAGAGACTAAGACCTTGTCATAGTAAAAGGGCCTGTATGCTTCAATGATCCCCAGAGCTATGTCAGTTAGTTAGATGATTCAGCTTAGAGGTTTCATGCAGAAGGTCTGCAGTGAATGCACCTTTAGAAGCACAGCCAAGGACTTGAGATGACTTTAGAAAGCCTTTGGAAAAATACCTTACGATGAACTCAGAGATGTTCTAGTGAAGTAATTGGCACTTCAGGAGAAGATGTGCTCAAGCTGTATTAAGTAGAGATGGGGAGATCCTCTACCTCTACTGTTGATATTGCTGAATGGCAAAAATTAGATATACCGGAAGGTCGATACGCCCCTACCTCAAAATTCAGTGCCAGCAATTTCTGTAACTCGTCAATGTGGCTTTGGTAAGACTACAGGCCAGCTGTCTAATTCTGCTCTGCTTATAGCAGCATTAAAAGAGTGCCTGAGGTATAAGATGGCTGTCACTGTGATTTTAATCAGTGGTGGATCATAACCATTCAGCCTGAAATTTTTGATTTTCTGAAATTAAAATATCAAGCAGACTTCTCACTAAGTCATTGTGCTGATTAAACATGATCACAAATGTCTCAAAAATCATGTGGCATCGGACACAATGAGGTTTGTGGGGCTAGCACAGCTTTTTATTGAGGTGTTGCATTGAATTTTGAATTGGCATCTTTCGACTGGCAAACAGGGGTGAGGGTCCCCATTTTGATAACAAAAATAAGTGAAAATTTACTCCTGGGACTCTCAGGAGCTAAACCAGCTATGGGTGGTAGAGAGGATCTAACAACGCAAGTTCTGTGCAGAAAGTTATACAGTGGACCAGTGCTTTTTTTCTTGTACAGATTTATGAAGGGTGGTGGGAGTATGTGAATCTTGTGTACTTGATGGCTTGAAGACGATCTATGATTGTGTACACTGGTATATACTGTACAGAGACACTGCAGGAATGCAAGGAACTGGTTTAGTTTTACTTAGTTTACTTAGTTTAGTTTAATCTGGTAATTTTGTAAATTTACAGAAAATTGTGTTTGCATATTTGGCATTAGGTTCATTAAGTCATTCAAGATCTGTGCCAGCAAGGGTGCATAATTTCACCAGTTCTGTTTGTGGTATTCAAGAACTGGATACCAATGTGCAGCCAGAGTTGGAACAAGGTCAGTTACGAAGGGATAAAGCTGACATCCTTTTAGCATTAACTGAGGCAGTCAATCAATATGTACTTGAGCATACTGTATGTCCAATTCTGAGATCATGGTACTCTTTCAGAAAAGAGTGCCCCAGAAAAGACTCCTAAAACATTTGCTCCCAGTGGAGGAGTTCAAGTACCTTCATTTTATGCATTTTATTATTTGGTATACCAGTCTGTGGTGAATCAGAAGCTTAAACATCAGTTTTCTTTTTACTAGTCTATGTGCCTACACTCACCTGAGGGGTAGACACCAAAAGACTAAGATGTTTGGGTTTACACTATGTGACTGGGTGAGGAGTTCAACAAAATAAAAAGCAACTACTCTTTGGATCGAGAGGAGTTGAGGTGTTATGGGTATCTTATAAGGATGCCCCCTGGTTGGCTCCCACTAGGCAGACAGTCTGGATCTTCAGACTAGCCAGATCTTCCAGGCAGACAGTCTGGATGGAGTCCCCAGGGCAGACCCATGACCACTAGATGGATTAAATCCCGCAATTGGCTCGAGAAAGTCCAGAAATTCCCAAAGCTGAAACTGTGGCTGATGATAAAGAAGTCTGGGCTGGCCTGCATAGCATGTTGCCACAGTGAACATCACCAGCAAAAGCAGAAGGAAATATGAATTGGCATATGAAGGCATAATGAAATATTAAATGGCTAATGTCATTGCACTTGTTTCAGGCATTGTTTCTCCTATCTTGTGTAGCATGTTTCACTTAAAACTACACTCAAGTTAGCAGATTCTAAGAGAAGTAGATTGGGATATTTATTTACTCTGTGGCTTTATTGTAAGTATGCTCTACACGGTCTACAAATGTTCTATAACTGGCAGAAAAAAACCCCGAAAATAGATAAATAAAAACTAAACAAGCTACAGATGGCTCAGTCAGGAGTCAGGGAAGTATGTTCCCTGTACAGTTTACTCTAAGCCTTTATTAAACTTCAGTAACAATAATAATTCTGCACATATTATCAAGTGTCTTGCACTTGTCTGTACTTTTGTAGGCTTTTTTTTATTCCAGGTAGACTTAGATGTTCATGTCGATGTGGGAAAATGTTTAAATTGTCATACCTAGGTGTCGTAAGTCTAGGCGGAACAATTTGACGGAACAATATTGGAAGAAAAAAATAGATGTACCCAATAAATATTTTGCTTGCTAAGAGAAAGATTAAAAAACACTAAAAAGTTAGTCAAGTCAGAAAACCCATAACAGATGCACCAACAGTATTTATGGTAAAATGTTCACATGTTTACTTCGAGAACATATTAACGTACGTGCTAGTCAGTTCAAATAATTTGAGTCTTTAGTCTTTTAGTTAATGTGTATAATAAAGGGCATACAATATATGCCAAAACAAAATTTGCAGAACATTTTTATTTTTTCCTAATCAGTTTACTTTAATAGTCTTAACAGCAAATAGCTGGCCGAAAAAGTTACTACTTGGAAGTTCTTGGAGTATTGTGTTGTTGAAAAATTATGCAATCATTTCTCTTTATAAAGCAACTTTTCTGTGGGAAGTAAACCTTTCTGTAATATTTTCCTCCAAACCATTAACGTCTTTCTCAGTTAAGAAGAAGATGTAAAGGCTCTAAACACCTCTACCTTCATAATTAAGGGTAGTAAATGCAAATTAAACAGTAAATGCGTTGTCCTACTAGCATTAACACTATTCACTGTTTTCATATTTATGGAGCAGATTTTCTCACACGTTTGCCTTGGAACTCACAAGACTGCAAATTTAGAGATCTTGCTGTAGTTATCTGTCACCTTAAAATGAACATATCCTGGTTCAAGAGCTTATTTCAGATGATGCAGATTACCAACCAATTTATAGTATTTGACAAAAAACCCACAAAAGATAAATATGTTCATTTTAACTTTATATTAAACAATTAAAAATACAATTTCCATATTTATATCAGTTTGTACAAGCAGCCTATGTAAGTGAATTTTCCTATTTTTGGCTTTCTTTCCATTACAATGTTGCAACAAGCAGAGATGAGCAAATTGTGTCAGGAAGTATCACAACAATCGGATAAAGTACTGTTGTGTTTTGTGGCATTCGCATCAGGACTATTCATAATCAACTCACACCAATATGGTGTACAATATCAGGAACATCAGTCTTTTTTAAATTAATTTGACATCATCTCTACATATCATGTGTTACGCCATACATCCTTATTACTGCAGAACATGCAGTCTGATTTGAGTTACAGCATCTCTCAAGTAAAATAGGCCTTAATTTCTGATAAACGCTCACCCATGGCATTTGCAAAAATAGGAACACCTGACTTAAAGAATGGCAGTTTTGAAATATATATTAATAATTTGTCTAATCTGAACAGCAATGACCCAAAAAGTTAATGAAAATGTCAAAGTGTTTCTACAGTAGATGTAATTTATACATGATTTTTTTCCACCCAGAAGAAGCAAATAAACAGGAACAAAACCTTTCTGACATAAAATGCAAGAAACACTTAAAGCTTTATGAAACAATATACATAATGCAGTCTCATAAGAGGACATTACTCACCACTCTTTCCATTGTGCGGTGTCAAGTTTTCCTGTCCAGGCAGGCATGGACATGGTCCTTCACATTTCACAGAGATGCTCTTGCTGGAAATGCACGCCTGGAACTCCAGCTTACACTGGATAGATGCAGAGAGAGATTAGTGGTAGTAAAAAATAGAATGTGTTTGGTTTTGTATCACAAGCAAGTAGCAGAATTTTAAATACGAAACCTATGTTAAGAATTGTTAGGTTATTAATTGCAAAAGAAACTGATATTCTTTGCACATTTAGTGACAGAAACACATATGTCCTGTGATTTGACGGTATTATTGCTATTTACAATAATACGGTGCCTTTCTCAAAATCGTTGTGATACAGATGTGTATTGGCAAGCTCCCAATCCTGTCTTGAGGTCTCTGCTCCCATATTTTTTTTCTATTATCTGAGTGCCCGACAATAACTAACTTGTCATTTTTCAAATACAGTATACTGCTTCCAGTGATAGCTAAGATATTGCATTATTCTCATCAACCATAATCATTTACTCCACATGAATCTGATCACACACACACACACACACACACACACACACATATATTACATATATAGTATAGTATAGTATAGTATAGTATAGTATAGTATAGTATAGTATAGTATAAAAGTATTTGATACACTGCTGATTTTGCAAGTTTTCCCACCTACAAAGTACGGAGTGGTCTGTAAGTTTTATCGTAGGTATTCTTCAATTGTGAGAGACAGAATCTAAAAAATCAGAAAATCACATTGCATAATTTTTAAATAATTCATTTTAATTTTATTGCAATGAAAATAAATAAAATAGGTATTTGATCACCTACCAACCTGCAAGGATTCTGACTATCACTGACTCATTCATTTTTCTTTAAAAAGCCCTCATATTCTGCACTCATTAGCTGTACTAATTGCACCTGTTTTAATTCATTACCTGTAAAAAAGACACCTGTCCACAAACACAATCCACACTCCATTCTCTCCACCATGACCAAGACTGACCAAGACAAAGAGAAAGACAAAGACAAGACCAAGACAAAGCTGTCTAAGAACACCAGGATCAAATTTGTAGACTTGCACAAGGCTAGGATGAGCTACAGGACAATAGGCAAGCAGCTTGGTGAGAAGGCAACAACTTTTGGTACAATTAGCAGAAAATGAAAGAAACACAAGATGACTGTCAATCTTCCTCTGTCTGGGGTTCCATGCAGCATCTCACCTCATGGGTTAAGGATGATTCTGAGAAAAGTCAGGAATCAGCCCAGATCTACATGGGAGGACCATGTCCATGACCAGAAGAGAGCTGGGATCACAGTCTCAAAGATGACCGAAAATAACACACTACACAATCATGGATTAAAAACTTTCAGGGCAAGCAAGGTCCCCATGCTTACGCCAGGAAATGTCCAGGCCCAATTGAAGTTCATCAATAACCATCTGCATGATTTAGCGGAGGCACAGATGAAGGTCATGTGGTCAGATGAGACCAAAATAAAGCTTTTTGGTATGAACTCCACTCTTTGTGTTTAGAGGAAGAAGAAGGATGAGCAGAGCCCCAAGAACACTGTCCCAACCATAAAGCATGGGGGTTAAAACATCATACTTTGTGGTGCGTTTCTGCAAAGGGGACTGGACAGCTGTACATTACTGAAGGGAGAATAAATGGGGGAATGCATCGCGAGAGTTTGACCAACCTCCTTTCTGTACCAAATATTAAGTTCTGTTTTTCTATCGTATTAAATACTTATTTTATGCAATAAAATGCTATAAAATACCATTTCTTTGCTATTTCTTTTTATCTTACAAACAACCAAAACAGTTTCGTCAATTACAGTGCCTACTGATAATCACCATATCATTTGACTTCGGAATTTGGTTGTACATTTTGTTGTACTGCATCCATTTTTTTCTTCAGAACTAACCAAACAACCAGCCCACTGTAGAAAAACAATGAAGAAACTGCAGTGCTTCGCAGTAGGTACAGTGTAATACACTGAAGTTATGCCCTGTTTTGCCAAACCATTGCATTAGGAGGTCAGTCAAAAAAGTTAAGTCTTATTATGACCATATATTTTACAGAAAGGATTCAGAATAGTCCCAACCATTCCCATTTTGACAGCACATTTTCATCCATGGTGAATTATATGTGTTAAAATGCAATACTTCAGTACTAGTGGAATCTTCAAGAAAGATATATTATTTATGTAATTAGGACCACTACAATTGATGTTAGGTGTTAGTCTGCTGTATCTTCAAGATAATTGGGTGTAGCTGCACATGCTTGTCTATGATTTATTTGAATGGAATGATAACTTACTCAAACCTGATTATTTAAAATGAATATTGGATACATTTTGTAAATGCAGCTGTTAAAAGTTGAATTCACTGTGATGTTCAAGTCTTACTGTGGCAAAAAATATTCTTACCGCATGATGACTTTAAATATTAAATATACATTCAATATCAATATCAAAATTATCTTATGTAAAACTTCACTCAGATTGCAACCAAGCTGACAGAGAATTTAGAGGAATAATTATAAAGGTGGAAGATTAATGTAAAGGTGTGTAAAGGAATGGAGGCAAGGACATGCAACTGGAATCCAATGGCATAAACAGACACAGTTCATTCACCTGATCATCAGTCACCAATGACTGAGCAGTTTAGTGAGACAGAGAAGAGCAAACAATACAGAGGCTGAGTGGGAGCAAGCAAGAGAGTGCGAGAGTAAGTGAGAGAGAAGAAAACAATGGCTATCACATTGCTACTATTCCACCAAAATACAGACATAATGATATTTTTGTTATTATGATACTACTGTATATGTTTCATTGTAACTGTTTTGATGAATGCTTTTTCTTGTCAATAATTTTCAGATGCATTTCAGATGCATGGCATACTTTTGCACATTATGCAGATAAGATATAATGTAGGTTTCACAAACTGTAAGTAAAGTGACAATAAATTAACTAATCTCTAATCTCTTTATATATAATTTTTTTTTTTTGTAAAAATAGTGATATGAAATAATGGACAGACCTACCATAGGCTGACTAGTGAAATATGTAAATTAAAATTAAAGTAAACAAATGAACCAAACCAAAAGAAAAATCATGCTTTGGTTTTGGAATATCACAGGATTTACATCATTGTTAAATTGTTGTGCATAATAACTTGAGACCTTGGTTCAGAGAGACTTTGGTTTCCCAGTGCCAGTTATATGGTGAGAATAATAGGAGTGTTACTTTCCTGTCCAATGTTTCTTTATTTAAACAAAAAGAATAATAATTTACTGTAATACACCAATCTGTTTTAGCCATGAGATCAGTGCCACCAGAGTTATGGAGATATGAAAATGGCATAAGGCATGAAGGGTCCAGATATCTTAATTCGCTAGCAAAGACAGTACTAAGGCCTTGTCTGAGACACAAATGTGTCAAAAGCTAAAACAGAGCTACATGGTCTTTCTTCACTGATGCATGTGGATTGTTTGTGCATGACCACAAAAATGGCATCTTTTTTGTAGAACCATTAGAGTGTGCCTAAAAGCCATCTGATTACACAATGGCAGTGCCCACCCTCTACTACTCACTGGCTGTGCAGGACACATGAAAGAAATATTTTGCTACTAGAAATGTAACTTGGATAAAAACATACTGATACTTTATTTGCAAATCCATGTGCAGAAGATACCTGAGTTGAATCCCAATCCAGGTTCAAAGTAAACAAGCAGCACACAAAGTACCCTATTTCTTGCATACTGTTACACCTAATAAATATATTACATATTTATCTTATTAAGGAAGGTTTTGATTCCATGGCAAGCCCCCCCCCCTCCCCCGACCCCAAAAAGGAATGTTATCACTACCACTGATTGAAACCAGTATTTCTCTTGGTTCTGTGAACCAGACTATCCTATAAAACCAGGACATTTTTAATATATTGACTGTTTCAGAAACTAGTATATGGATCATATTCGTCTAATATATCTTAAAATTAAGTAAAGATATTCCAAGAAAAATAAATAATAGACAAAACCAAAAATGGGTCACTGCGACTGGCAAGTACTTTGTGCAACCTGAATTTGCCAATGTAACTGCAGTGAGTCTTCTTCTATAATGCTTCATGAGATTAGAGATACGGATCAAGAGATCTAAGGCAATCCCCAATACAGAATCTCTTTAGATCCTTCAAGATCCTCTCCAGTACACTCTTCTTCAGTTCATCCCAAAGGTTTTTACTTTAATTAGGTTACTAGGATGGCCATGTCAAAAGCTTGAATCATAGAACGCTAAATCATTTTCTGCAGATTTGGTTGCACATTCTGTCTTATGGTCCTGCGGTAAGAACTAACTATAATCTAGGTGAAGCTAGAATGAAGACATTCATGTAAAATTTCCTGGTTCCTTACTGAGTCCCTGAGGCCAGGCATGTTTTTTTCAGTTCAAGTACACTCTTTGACAAAAAAGTAATAATCCTACTGTGGAACTGAGAAAGGTTTATATGAATGAATATAATGATGGTGTATGTAAAAAAAATGATATGTTTATTGAGGACACCTGTGCAATTAAAGAGAGGCTCCTTTACTCTGTTAAGCTACTTCCAGCCTGGACACAAGACGATATATGGTTGGGTATTGGAGGAAAACAGATTTTGTATGGTATCCTGTGGCCCATGGTTTTTGCAGCTGAGCCTGAGCTGTATTAATGACAAGTTGCTTGTATTTGTGAGCAAATAAAAAAATCCTCTCTACTGGTAGTGTTCCTGGGTGAGCCACAGCCTGTTAACTGTGTGTGTGCCCTTATTGAACCACTGCTCCCAACACCCCCTAACAGTTATGTAAAAATGTCACAGATGGCAGGCAATTTGTCGAAACAACCATTCGCCTTCTCTCAGTCCAATGATGCGTCAACTCCCAGAGTCTGTCAATTGAACAAAATGTGTTTGTAGAGGCATGTCAGTCATTCAGCAGGCTCTCACTAAAAGTAGTCTCTGTGAGACTTTTTATAGGGCTGTTGGGAAGCACTTTTATGCCATCTTGTCACAAGTCCCGGTGTCTAATGATACCAGACCTGTAATTGTTTACACACTGCAGCTGCCTGAGACATGGCTGCATGCCGAGTTTTTAAGCAATCCGACATTACTATTAGGGTGTGTTATTATTATTGTTATTATTATTATTGTTATTATTATTATTATAGTTTTCTGTAAATAAGTGTGTTAAGGATTAACATATTTTTGTATCTCACCGTGGAACAACATTTGAGTAAACACTCCAGGAATGTCAAGCAAATTTGAGTTTTTGAAACTGACTTAATATTAAAATTTCCTATATTTTCAGCATGAGATTAAACAATCACATACATTTTACATATATTTTTTTCACCAACCCAGCAAATTAACAACAATGAAATCGTTAATTATAAATAGTTAATTAATTGTTTTGTTTTGTTTCAGTTTTAAATATTGAAAATTTTATTATTAGCAACTTAATCTGGGGCCTGAATTACTTTGAACTTACTTTTGAGGAATAGGTATGACCATCGGAGCCACACACTTGGATGGGATGGACAATAGGACAAGGTATACATTGCTCATGATTCACTGCTCCCATCCTGTGTTTATGAAGGTGACTGCCTTTCCTTGGTTTAACACTGAAAGAGATCACACAAAGATGTTTCATTATTGATGAATTCTTATTACTACTATGGAAGTAAATATAGATTATCTAACCTAGCAAGGACACTATCCAACAGTGAGCGAGAAAGAGAGAGATAGAAAGAGAGAGCAAGAAGGATATAGAGGGGGAGAGGGTGTGAGAGATGACAGTGTGACGCTTAGCAGAATATCAATAGCTCATTAAAAATGTAATAGCTGCGAATTAAATTGGTGTGCAATTACAAGCGAGCAAAGATAGTGTGATACAAATGCTATAAAAACAGATTAGAAATGCCAGCAGCTTGGTCTATCATTAAACACATTCTGACATATTCACAGTTCCTGTGTGAATTTGTGTGTTGTAGTATGGTTAGGTTAGTATGAGTTTTTCTATTCATTTTGTGGCATGTTTCCCCACATGGGTTTTCATTTATTTAATGAAATTCTTCAGTATAAAAGGACATTCAACAACAAACACAAGGTTACATCAATACTTAACATTATATCTAAACTACCCATATATATTTACACTCAAGTTGGGTTTTAATGCAATCAGTTGACTGGATGCATGTCTTTTGACTGTGGAAATACGTGGACTAAACCCACACAGACACATGGAGGACATACAAACTCCACAGAGAAAGGAACCAGACCACTCTACCTCAGATCAAACTCAGGACCTTCTACCCACCAGATGACAGTGCTACCCACCGAGCTACTCATACACGAGCCTCCAGGTGGGTGTGCCTCAATCCTACTTTGCTCTCCAGCTCTTCCCTTCACACCAGCTTCTTTAGCCACAATTGCATACGACCCTAGGCCTCCAGCCTCCTGTCAATTCACCTCAGTCTGATTGATTTGAGTGGCACATTTTAGCTTTCATACTCTCCTGCTTGGTGCTGCTTTGTCTACCCTGACATTAACATGGTGCCGGTACACTTTAAATACTAGTGTACTAGCCTTGGCGTAACTAGATTTCAAAGATGCACAGCAAAAGAGATACAAGACTGAAACGTCTGATTTAAAGAGGTTACTGTTAATCTAGGTCAGTGCAATTGCATGTCACCATTGCCGTGCATGTTTCATGTAAATTCATTTGATGACATGATCAGCTAGCAACCAGCATGGAGTTAGGTGCTCTATGAAAATGCAGCAAGCATGTTAACTGTTCACAACTGCTAACTTATTTAATTTAAATGTTATTTTATGCCTTCATTTTCAGGAAATGAGTGTGCCAAGTCACCGTTGCTGTTATTGAATGTTCATTGGGTTGTCCTCAATGGCTAGTGAGTGCCCTTGCAGGTTAATTCCTTTGCAGGGCACTCTTTATGTCAGACTGTTGTAATAAGAGAAACAGAAATATAGACATATACTAATATAAGAACATTAGTAAGAGTCAGAGTATTAATATGTGAAATGTATTTTTTTTTAAGTGCTTTCACATAAGTACATATTTACTGTGCTTAGCATCCAAGATCCAGAGCAACAATGTAATCCAATGAAATGTAAAATGTAAATTTTTCATGCCCTATGCTTATACATACCTACGCTGGATGTATAAAGTAAAAGGAAAAATTAAACAAACAAAAGTTAATGAGCTTGATTAAACTGTGAAAACAAAACCTCTTTGGTATTTGGATTTTGTTCAGTTTCTGCATTTTTTTTCAGTGCATCCACAAATAGGATATATAAGTCTGTGACTCTTGCACACTTGCCAGTTTACTGTGCCAACTGTTGATTCCAGCTTTTCCAAATTCTTTAGAATAAGAGCTATCAGCAAAGACTCAGGCTGGTTAAATAGTAGGTATAGCATGTTTAAATTTTGGTAAATGTGTCCACCCAATCGTAACGTTTCTGAGTAACCTTAAAAAAATAATACGTATAAAAATACTATGTTACTGAGATCAGTATCACTATAATTTCAGATTATTTCAATATCTAGTGTAGTTAAATGTAACCTGGTGAAGCTATTCATGCATTCGCTGATTTATCTGAAATGAATTTAAATTATAAACTATTAAGTCTGTTTTTAGATTGACAAAAGAAAGGTGGCTCATGTAGCTTTGCAGTGTGTTTTTCAGTATGTTTATTCTGCAATATTCTGGCGCAGATGGTAGCGGGACGGTAATGAGCTATTAAACAGAGATTATGAGTCGCAAGATGTTAGTGATAAGAGTGCAATTCAGCTAATATTTCAGAGCTGCCGCTTTATCACCACTGGGGGAAGGGAAGAGGAAAAACAACAACAACTTACCTGTGCTGTGAGGGTTTGTGATTGATACAGATAGCGGTTTGGAGGTCATGACTCACACACACTTTATGGGGAGGACAGCGCACCTTCATACATGGATCTTTAGTAATGTCCAAATCTGACAAAAAGGAAAAAAAGGAACATGAATAAAAACACAACAACTTGTTTTGAGACAAGCTGCTTTGAGACAATGCTCCATTGTAAAAGGCGCTATATAAATAAAATTGAATTGAATTGAATTAAATTGTTTTTCTCAGATTTAGTGTTATATTCATAACGCAGATACCAAACTGCATTTAGTTAACAAGTACATGTAACAAACCAAACTTTTCTTATTTTTGAAAAAGCAAAATGTGCTATTTATAATATTAATCTCAATGTCCCATCAAATTATAGTATTTTCAACATTAGCCAGAAATGTTCTGCACTGTGTGAATTCACAGGACGCAGGATGCATTTACCCTCAACATGGTGCTAGGATTAAGCCCTGTCTATAAATCTTTCTACAAACACAGCCAATTGAGGTAAATCAAATTGACTTGACTGAAGAAGTCACTGACAGGACTTGAACATGTCAGCACAGTGGTGGGTAGGCAAATTGTTGCTGCACCACTTGTCTTTTGTGAAACTAAAGTATTACATTGTGGGTTTTTTTAATTCCATTATTTTTTTTATTTTTTTGTACTCCAGGCTCCCCAGCCCCCCAAATTAAAACACACACACACACACATACACACACACACACACACACACACACACACACCCACACACACACACACACACACACACACACACACACACACACA
>JAVSBV010014325.1:0-12388 GCA_033117975.1 Parotocinclus spilosoma
CGCGTTGTAGCGCATATTTAGTCAATGACATGTACACACAACAGTATATATTTGATCACTTATTTTTTGACATTTTAATCTTAGAGCAATCGCCACTGGTTCAATCCCAGGGTGGGGGCGGCTTGGGTCCTTACTGTGTGGAGTCTGCATGTCCTCCCCATGTCTGCATGGGTTTACTCCGGGTACTCTGGTTTCCCCCCACAGTCCAAAGACATGTGCGTTAGGTTAATTGGTGTCTCTAAATTGTCATTGACTTGTGTATGTATGAATAGTCTTGAGATGAACTTGTGTATGAATATAACCTTGTGTGTGTTGCTGAATGGCCACAGATACCGATAAGCAACGTTAAAGAAGCAAAATAAATAAATAAATAAAATTTGCAACCATCGGTACTGCGGCGGATACGCGAAATACCAAAAAAAAAAAAGTAAAGTAAAGAAACAAGCAATAAAAATGTTAATGTTATGCCGTAATGTTTAAAACGGCCCTAGACACGTCATTGTGGGACTTTGAATTGAGATTTGTGATTATAATTCACTGAATCATGTTAAAATCACGTTTACTCTACTGATTTGTATGATTATTAGTAAAATTTGGATTAAAAAAGGGACGACTTTGCGTCTTCTGTGGCGCGTAGCTAACGGGCCGGTGGGCGGGGCTTAAATTGCGGTTACGTATGGGGCGGTAACAGCAGCCATGTTTGGGCGGTCTATTCAAAACGGAGATTTGTGGTTGTGACGGATTTCAGTAAACAGAGCGAGTCTAATCTTTTCAGATGATCCTCTTGTTTAGATTTATAAACGTGTTTAGTTTATAGACGAGCTGCTGCAACTGAATCGCAGGTTAATTAAAACCGGTGCTAATGCTAAACGGTCAGGCTAGCAAATTAGCTTAGGCTAACTGTCAAACTAGGCTAGTCTTAGCGGTTATCTAAAAAGAAACAAGTCCCCGGTTAAACGTTCGTCTATTTTTAAGTTAAGGAAAACGTTTCTTTTTTTTGTCGTCGTGTTCAGGTTGTGTCAACATGCCCGGTTAGTGAACAGTTAACGCTAGCTTCTGCGCTAAAGCTCAATCTGAATCCCGATTGGCTCGCTCGGAGTCACGTGACCGCCTGTAAGAGCGCTACTGTGTGTATATAAATATGAAAAGCAGAAAGATGAGCCGGCTGAGCCCAAACGAAGAGCTGCAGCTTGTTCAAGAGGAGCTGCAGAGAAGAAGGAAACTGAGACTACAACAAGTGAGTTTGTCTTCTGTTGGACCTACGTGGTGGAGAGGGATTTGAACCCTGGCTCTATTGTGCTGTAACCCAACGCTCTAACCAGTGAGCTGCTGCTGCTGGTCCCAGTTGTGGCTTTAATGCTTTGAGATCATGCCTGTTATAAAAGTGGTATATAAATAAAATTTAACATTAATCTCAAAGCCGTATTTATTCGTGGAGAATTTTGGACAATGGACCAACCTGTACAGAAGTGTATTCTTGTTCTGATTTCTGATTATTAGGAATAGAAGGTGTTGCTGATGTCTTAAAGTATTTGTGTAAGTCGCTCTAGATAAGGTCAATTTATTTCTGTAGCGCTTTTTACCATACAGCATTGTCACAAAGCAGCTTTACAACAAAGAGGTTTGATGCCATACAGAATTATAGTGTAAGAATTTAGTATGCGAGTCATTGTGTCCCTAATGAGCAAGCAGAGGCGACAGTGGCAAGGAAAAACTCCCTGGGATGAATAGGAAGAAACCTTGAGAGGAACCAGGCTCAATAGGGAAAACCCATCCTCATTTGGGTGATAACGGCATTAAAAACAGTAATATGAGTACTGTCTCTTTAAGAGACCACAAACAAAGTGCAAAACTGTGTAGTAGAAGATAGTGATGTGCTGATAAGCTAATATTACCTAGGCCAGTTCATTTACTTAATTTATACTTTTTATTTCTATTAAGTAATGCCTCCGAGCTTTGTGTCTTAGGCTATAAGAGTTTATTATGGTCGTTATAGTAAATAAACTAAGCAGTGAAGTATCTGCCAACGTGAGTACGAGTCCCAGCTGTTCCACATGCTTATATTTCGCCCGCCAAAGCTCACTGCTGTCTGGGTTAGAGTGGAAACCTAAAGAGTCTGGAACGCATTGATTGGATTTACATTATTTCTTATGGGAAATATGGCTTCAGTTATAGGTAATTTTTTTTTAAAACAAGGTTCCACTGTATACTAAATATTACATGCGTATAGAAGACTATTATGCAATACGTAACATCTGACCTGACAACATCCGATTAAATATACTGTCCACTAGGACTCTCATAAGCCGACTGGATAAAGACTTTTTGTTTAATTTTTTGTTGTTGTTTACAGCAAATAACTTTTCAAGTGATCTGATAGTCACAGACAAATTTCCAATGTCGGCAATCATGAGAGTCCTAAAGAATTATGATAAAAAAACGTGTTTAATATTATCATATGTCTTGGCTTACACAAATTGGCACGCGAACACTGTGGATAACCAATAGGTAAGCTCTCTCCAGAAACAACCGTAAAATTGCATCTGGACAACAGAGGTAAAGAAGACTTTTACAGCTACCTACAGACCTACAGGTGTCTGATCCGATAATGGAAGCACTTAATTTTACTGTGTAACTAAACTTTTTGTGCATTGTCTTTAGATGTGAGAGGGCATCAGACATTATTTATTATAAGCCTCGTCAGAAACTAATCCAGATCAGATCCTGTATCGTGGCTTCAAGTGCACAACATAATGTGAAAGCTCTTCTGAACGAATGAATACAGATACAAATCCCTGGACATAAAGGTTGTGATAAGCGTTTTTTTTTGTGTGATTACACTGCAAACCGAGTAGTTTAATATACAGTGTAGAATTTATAGCCCAGCCTACCTTAAATATTCTTAGAACACTTATATTAACCTACATCTGAGCAAAATCAATAACACACAAAGCTTATTTTATAATACAGTGTTGAATTTCTAATGTCATTCTAATGGAATTTTGCTGCTGTTCAGCTCTGCCAGCTGGCTGATGCCCAGATAGCCAGCATCTGTGGAAGAGTATCATAATGCATAACACTTGTCTGTATTCCAATATTTAAAATCAAGTATACAATTTATGCTGAATGTGTATTTATTCCCACCATAAAGTCCAAATATTGTACTAATCTAAATCGTTGTAATAAAAGGAGCACCTAAACAGACAATAAGACAGACACATCCGGTCATTTAAGTGTTGTGTTCCTCACCAACAGCAACTTTGATGCCATCAATGAAACCCCACGGACAGTCCATGGCCAGCTGGATAAGGGGGCCCAAAAACAGTACCTGGGAACAAAAAAATGCATTTAACTCAAACTCTGTCTTTCACTGTTTTGCATAGAGTGTACTATTATATGTTTATTCAAAATATTTGTAACACCAAAGTAATATCAAAGATCAAATAGATGAAACCAGTGCAATACCTATTAATCACCAAAACACTGGTCACAACAATATTTAGAAATTGTAGCAACAAAGTACAAGATTATTGTATAGGATCAGTTATTATATAATAATATAATAATAATAATTTCTAATATTTAGAAACCAACATGGAACAGTGTTTTGTTTGGGATGGTTGCATGACAACTGATATTACTGTACTCATCAATGTCTGTGACATCAGCAGGATTTCTGACTGGAAAACAATTATTTTAATCAATCGATAAATTGGCGTGTTGATACCATCGGCCAATATGAGCTAATTGTACAATAAAGCTGTATCTGTGTTTACAGTGGACAATAGATTTTAATAAAACAGAAACGGATCCTTCATGTTACGGGTGTAGTCACTGCGCATTTCGAAGTTAGTCCACCAGAGGGCACGCCTCTCCCTAGTAAAATACATAGGACACCTGGAGTTTACTTTAAAACGCCTAAATGATTCTCAGACTGAGAAACAAGATTATCTGGTCTGATGTAAACAAGGTTGAACAGTTTGACTTCAATTCTAATTGTCATGTTTGGAGGACACCAGACCTATCCACCACCATCCCTACAGTGAAGCACAGTGGTGGCAGCATAGACTAACTAATATATGGTACATTGTGTCTGCAGACATGCATTTGCAGACCCAGCATTTATTTGATAAACAATTCAACACACATTCAAGCAATACTTATAAAAGACCTGCATACTTAGAATACATTACATCTAATTCAGCTGTTTGAAAATTCACCAATGTTTATTAAACATATTTCACACCAAATGGTCATGTCCTTACCATTGTAAGTAGCAGAGGAAGAATGATTGCAGAAATGAAGCCCTCAAACCGGATTCCCATGAGTGCTAGTAAAGGTGGAGATGGCTACATGGTAGACAATAGACATTTTAGAAGCAAAGCCAGTAAATTATTTCATTTTCACAAAGTGATGTTTTACACACTGATACACGCAGATAAAAGTACCTTCTTAACTGTCCGCATTCTCATTTTCATTCTCCTATAACCCCTAAAACATTTCCTATGATCTAAGAAACAGGTTTGCTTATTTCATCTAACTGGATCTTTCATTTTTCTTTTCTCCCTGATGTTGATATCCCTTCCAACATTGTTTTATCTCCTCAAATGTTCAAAGTAATTACACCAAAGCTGTGGACTCTCTTTATCAATAAGGTTTTCTCACCCCATTTTACTGTCTAATATTTTATTTTAAATTTTCTAGCTTATCTTCCTTACTCAACACTCCTCCTATCACTCCCACATCATCTCTTTCAGATTATTTACTTTTCAATAGATTCTTCAGTCAACCAGCCAATGTGGCTCAAGTCTATGCACATGACATGGTTAATATCACTACCCACTCACTGAGGAAGAAGTGGTGACGCTGATAAAAAACAAACATCTTCCCAATTGATCCATTTGATCTGCTCCTCTTGTGGCAGCAGAGCTGTAAAATACTTAAACACTGATCATCACATCACTGACCACCACCTGGATACTTGCGCTTGAATTAAACCTTTACTGAATAGACTTTACGATGCTGGTGTTGTCACATGCCTGATTATCTCCTTCCATTCGCTTAAAATCCTTAAACATTCAACTGTCCTCATACAATTATCTTGCAATGTGAAACAGATTATTGCTGGCCTGGACATATCTACATCATTAATTCTACACTGGCTATAGAAGTTTAAGTCTCAGTCTTGCAGCTTCAACACAGAAATTCCCGGTCCATTCCTGTTCTCTCAATGCACTAATTTACTAGGTTCAGTGATTATACTGAATGGATTCTGTTCACCAATATACAGATGACTTCATCCACTTCCCACAACAATTCAATTCAATTCAAGTTTATTTATATAACGCCTTTTACAATGGTGCATTGTCTCAAAGCAGCTTCACAATATTACACTTTCTTAAAAGGCAAATCCCAAGTTGAGCAAGCCTAGGGTGAAAGTGGCATGAAAAAACTCCCTAAAATGGTAGGAAGAAACCTTGGGAGGACCAAGACTCAACAGGGGACCCATCCTCCATGGGTAGCCTAGATGCTAACTAAATAAACACAAAAAGAATATTAAATTACAGCAAAACCAGGTCAATAAATAAATAAATTAATAACAACAGTTAAATTAGTAATAAAAAAAATTTTCAAAATGAACTAAATTATAAAACAAAATAGATTATAAAATGAGTGGGAGGTCCATGGCGGCACATCGTCTCCTAATGTCCAACAACAACACACAGAAGATATATGACTGTCGATCAGACCCTTCTTTATGTATGGTGCCCTACCTCCTGAACAATCTGGACATGGAAAATCTACATTAACACAAAACCTCCCTCAACTGGACCACACATTCACCATTGGGTTTCCAGCATAGGGTTTCCATACCACACAGCCTTCTAAATAAATGTCTCTGTGCACTATGCCATTTACCAGACCTGCCAGTTTTCGTCTCCACAGAGTCTGAACAGACAACATTTGACTTATATAGAAATTACAAAGTCTCTCATACAACCTGTTGTCAGTTACAGGTTTCAAGCTCTCTCCTTGATGATGGTTTATCATATTCAATATCTTCACTGAGAAATATTTAGAATGCTGAGGTCACTCCACTGGCTCCCTGTTGCTAGTATTAAATAAAATTATAGATAAAATGTATTAAAAAATTATAAATTACAAATATAAATGTTGGCTTCAACAGGTTCTACCATGTCTTATCTATATATAACAAAACTAAAATTCCTCCTTCACAATTGCTGGCACACCTGGTAAAGCTTAATCTCACACTGAAAACATTAGAAAGAAATACAACCTTAAATCCAGCAGAAGTACAAAAATGCATCAATTAGTATTTTAACAGTTAGTGACACCTCTAGAAACTGTATGTGTAAGCTTTTACAGTTATTTAGCTGTATTTTAGCTTTAAGTTCATCAGCGTGCAGAATGTCTGGGAGATTGTAAGTCATGTCTTCTTGTTTCATTAGGGTATACAAACATTTAATTTCAAGACTAAAGTGTGTTGACCTTCATATGTTTGGAAACAACTATAAAAAAAATAGCTATGCACCTGAATATACCCATACCTCTAGTTAAGGCAATAATTCAAATGTTCCAATCAACTGGAACTGTGATACACTTGCTTGGAAGAGGAGCCATCTTTATTTTGCTCTCACTCTCAATGAGGATAGAAAATCTCCAAGGATCACTTTTGTAGAGTTACAGTAAAACATAGCCCCTTGAGGTCACCACGTCTCCAAAACTACCATCAGGCACCACATTCATTCATTTAAAAAGGTTTGGAAAGAAAAAGCCAAAGCTGATGTTGAGTCTGAATATTCCAAACAAGCATCTTGAGATATTGCTGAATGCTTGACCTTCTCCGTCTGCAATTACACCCATAAATGCCTGGAAGGGTTGCTGTAGTATGGTGGAAACTATATATAAAATAATAGTGGGGGTATTATGCAGATAATGAGATGATTATTTAGCAGTCTAAAGCTGTTAAGACACTTTTTGCAGAATGATTCAGTTTGCTAAAAAATTTTTTTGTGTTAGCACCTTCATATAAACTCCTCCTGAAGACTCCTGAAGTTTGTCATAACCCTTCACAAACAGTGGTGAGTTATTTACCTATCTTTAACAGAAACACAGAGTGCCTTCTCCATGTAAGTGAGAATGACAAACGTCTAGCAATTATATCTAACAAGAGGCCTGTGGTGTCTGTATTTTGTCTCCTGACAGTTTTTTCACACATTTTTAACTTTAGTCATGCACTTTTAGGTAGAATGTTATCTTGATTTGTGGTGCTAGTATGCTGCATGCATGTAGTCTACTCTTCCTGTCTTTTTGTAGTGGTTTATATAATTGTGCAAACAACTGATAGAAATCAATGTGGTAGGTGTGTATGATAAAATGAACAATTTAATCATAAACAAGTTTTTACACCAATTAAATGACAGCATATTACATGTATATGAGAGACATCTGGTTTTTAACAACAAACATTATTATTAGGTTGATTACGGTAAATAAAATAAAATAACTGTTAGAATCTAGTAGCACAAGAATATTTTATAAACCAGTCCTCTGAGAAATAGTTACTGACTAAACTGCAATAAACATTATATTGTACTAACATTATCTGCACATTATACCTACAGAGATTCCTTCGCAAATGGCATGTGTACACTCTAAAAACATTAATACGATTCTGCAGATTGAAAATATGTGCTGTCAAGGCAGAAGTTTGGGCTCTGAAAGTAAAATCAGTGTGAGATCTCACCTGAATGCCCGTAAACTCCCTCCATGCCCACACAAACAGTGGAGACAGGCCTGACACAATCAACACACTAGTGAAGCGCCTCTTTATGACTGATGGATGGTCCCTTGAGCACGCAAGCATGCACGCACACACACACAAACAGACACACAGACAGAGAAATAAATAGTAAATAAAAGGTAATATTACCATCACTACTGTAGCCAGTTAGCAGTTATTTAACGATATCATAATTTAAGTGTTATTTGGCTAGATGTGGTAATGCTTATCTATTCACAATTGAAAAAAAACACAGTCCATGACCATAAGAATGGTCTTTAGGCTACTGTAATGTAAATGCAATATAAAGAATATAAAGTGTATTTTCACAAAAACACTGTGTGCAAATAATGTATGAACGCATCAGAGATTTGACTGAAAACGAGTGGAATGCTACCATTTACAGAGCATCCCTAAAGCCAGTGAATTTTTTATTTATGGAAACTTACAAAAATTATAGAAAATGCAGTAATGTACTGTTACAACCCTGTGTATAGGACAGTCGTAACACTTGGAGGATATTACAATTGAGCTGATACTTTTGTTTGACAGAAAATGTACCAAAAATGCCAAATTTGCCAAGTATACTGACACAAAGTACTACAACAAGATGAAACATCAGCCAGATGAAACAGATTCAATGAGTGAACGTGAATTAAATGTATATACTGCTCTCAAAAAATCTGAAGATATTTCAAAATAAAATGTCCCCTATTTTTTGAGCAGTGCAATTATAGGTTAGAGAGAATATACAGGTAGTTGGGGCACAGCTTAGAGTACAACTTACAACAGGGCAGGCACACACACATTCAAACACCATTTACAGCGTGTTGCAAATAAGTAACATGAAGCCATATACACAAAAAAAATAAACTTAAAACACTAGTTCAAATATGAGCTAACAAGCAAGTGACCACACAACTGGTAATTTAGTGACACTTAATTCACTAAACAATATAAGCAGAATTGCTATAAATGGCAAAAAGAAAAAATCTCTCTTTCTGATATCCTGGTCTGATCTACAGTATCTCACTTGTTAGTATTTTATTATATCTTATCCAGAAGGATATGACACTTTGATACAATGTAAAGCAGTTGCCCCAAGTGAAAATGGCCAAATTGTGCCCAGGGTGTCAGTATTTTTGTTTGGTCGCCATTATTTTCCAGCACTGCCTTAACTCTCTTAAGCATGAAGTTCACTAGAGCTTCACAGGTTGAAATTAGAATCCTCTTCCACTCCTCTATGATGACATCACAGAGATGGTGGACGTTACATTTACAGTATTTAGCAGACACTCTTATCCAGAGCGATTTACAAAAGCGCTTTAAGACATTAGTAACATAAACCATTCTTAATAATCAGGAATCTAAATAAGAATACACTTCTGAAACTGTAAAGGTTGTGTTGGGTGGGGGTTTTTTTAATTATAGATAGAAAGACAAGGTTAGAGACCTTGCGCTCCTCCACAGATGCTCAACAGGGTTTAGATCTAGAGATATGCTTGCCCTTTTCCCCTTAGTTTCTGTAGCAAGGCAGTGGTCGCCTTGGAAATCTGTTTGGGGTTCTTATTGTTTTGGAATACTGCCCTGTGGCACAGTTTTCAAAGGGAGGGGATCATGCTCTGCTTCAATATGTCACACTACATGTTTTAATTCGTGTTTTCCTCAATTAACTGTAGCTTCCCACAGCCAGCAGCACTCCTACAGCCCCAAACCATGCCATTCCCACCACTATGCTTGACTATAAGCAAGACACATTTTTATACACGTTTATACTCTTCACCTGGTTGCCACCACATACTTGACACAATCTCAACCAAATTAGTTTATATTGGTCTCAGTAGACCTCAGGAAATAATTCCAGTAATGCATGTCCTTAGTTTACTTCTCTTCGGCTTTCCTGTGCATCATCTTTAGAAGAGGATTCCTTCTGGAACAACCTCTCCATGTTATTAAAAATCCCCTTGCTAACAGATCTCAAACCTACAAGAGGAGTAAACAAACACTTTGCCCATCACCGTGTCAGCTGTACGTGAGGTTGTATGGCACAATCTGAGAACAGGTGGTAAACAGAGGCACAAATACCTGGGTAAGTCGCTCTTCCAGACGTATAAACTGCCCACATAGGAACAGGCGAGCAACAAACAGGAGAGCACTGAGATCCAACAGAGTCCATCAGGAGCAACAAACCGCACAGCGCCGCTGCCCATCTGCTCTGATCTCCCCCCCGGCATCAAACCGTCCTCCTCCGGCATGACAAGGCGCACACGCTCACACGCACACACTCCAGACAGTACGTGTCCTTCAAATACAGCAAAATCTTATTAATAGTTAGAATTCAAACCTAAAACGCGCTATGAATCGCAACAACTTAAATCCTGGTTAGTAAGGCGCCATTAAATGACATCATCAACGCGCGCCTGCACGTTTACGCCAATGGTGTGTAAGTAAACTTTGTTATATTGGTGTATGTACGCTCACCGGTGACTTTATGAGGTACACCGACTTGTTTCTGCTATAACTGTCTATTTTGTCAGTCCCACTTGCCATATAGATAAAATGTGTACTTCTACAATTACAGATTGTAGTCCATCTTTTACTCCACACTTGGTTAATTCCCTTTACTCTGTTCTCTGATGATCAGGAGCCCCAAATGACCACCACAAATCAGGTACTGTTTGTGTGGTGGATTAATCTCACACTCATTGTGGTGGTGTGTTAGTGATTTGCTGGTGCAATTAACTAAGATACAGCAGTGCTGCTAGAGTTTTTAAACACTGTATTTGCTCACTTTACACTCTATTAGACTTTACCATATTGTCCCACCCTGTAAATGTGAAGTCAGAGTCAGCATTTCATATGTTGTATTAGTTACATCCTCTAATTCTTCATCAGTGCCCTCAGGATGCTGGTGGGACATTTTTGTTTATGGACTATTTACAGTCCAGCAGTGAAGTGTTTAAAAAACTCACTCACACCACCACCATAAGTGTCACTGCAGTGCTGAGAGTGATGCAACAACCAAATAGGTTCTTATCTGTGCTGGTCCAGTGGGGTCCTGACCATTAGAGAACAGAGTGAAGGGGACAAACAAACATAGAGAAACAGATGGTCTACAGTCTGTAATTGTAAAAGTACAAAGTAAATAAACAGTTTCTCACAAAAATGAGTACACCCCTCAGATTTGTGTAACTATTTTATTAGATATGTTCATGGGACAACACTGAAGATATGACACCCTGAAACAATGTAAAATAATCAGACAGCTTGTATAACAGTGTAACTTTGCTGTGTCCTCAAAGTAACTCATTCATTTCTAAACCCCTGGCAACAAAAGTGTGTAAACCCCTAAGTGAAAATGTCCAAATTGCACCCAAAGTGTCAATATTTTGTGTGGCCACCATTATTTCCAGCACTGCCTTAACTCTCTTGCTCACGGAGTTCACTAGAGCTTCACAGGTTGCCACTGGAATCCTCTTTCACTCCTCCATGATGGCATCACTGAGCTGGTGGATGTTAGAGGCCTTGCACTTCTACACCTTACATTTGAGAATGCCCCACAGATGCTCAGTAAGGATTCGGTCTGGAGACATGGTGCCCTGATCAGGAATAAGCGGATAAAAATATGAATGAATGTTATTATGGAGAGGCAGATTCAGAGACCCAGGTTTAAGTTCTAGCCATTGTCTGTGTGGAGTTTCCATGTTCTCCCTGTATCTACATAGTTTTCCAGAGCAGGTAACTGATGTAAAGACTGGCTTTTATTTTATTTGATTGTATGTTTTTATGATATGTTCAGTATGATTTCTGTGTACATGTCCTACCATGGACTGGTGCCACAACTGGATAGAGACATTGAAATAATGAATTATCAAATTAATGCTTAAATTAATTAATAATCAGTGGCACAATTTTGACGTTGACTACATTTGAGACATTTAAAAAGGCAGATTGAATCAGCTACGGGGTTTGGACCATGCTTTAGAGTATGCTCGTAGGCTTGTTAAGCTGGCTGAAATTAAGACAGAAATTATGATTTCAACACGTCCCAAAGCAACAGTCCTTCTAAGATTTGTATATAGTACAGTCTCTTGAGTTCACAAATAAAAATACCAAGCGAGTAGCAAGTGTGTGAAGAAAAAACATAATGCTAATGAGAGAGGGTAGTCGAGTATGCTAAGTAAACAAAGAATACCTTTATAATAAAGTGCTGTGTTGAAGAACTTGAGCTACACCATCAGCAGATCATTAATGTCAGGAAGAATATAAAGAAGAACCTATTGTTTAGTCATCAAACCTGGACAACTGACCATGTGAAATTGTGTCTGGTCTGATGAATATCAGGTTCTGCTGTAACATGCAGATATGGTCAGAGTGTGATGTAAATAGCGTGGTATTAAGTGTTCCAGTGTGTGCCAGAATATGTCTTCCTGGAACATTAGTCCCGTAATACCAACCTAAAATGAAGCAGAATTTATAATTTTCTTTCTTACTTTCTTTCTTTCTTTCTTTCTCTCTCTCTCTCTCTCTCTCTCTCTCTCTCTCCCTCTCTCTCTCACTTTCTCTCTCTCTCTCTCTCTTTCT
>JAVSBV010014345.1:0-12388 GCA_033117975.1 Parotocinclus spilosoma
CCAGCTCAATGAATCAAAACAATAAATGAATGAATTAACATTTTAATACCATGGCATCACTGTTTTTACTAGGCAAAACAGTTACAGATGTGCTTTATAAAGATTATTGGTCGGTTTATCATTCCCATATCTGGACTGGACTATGGACCAGAAGGTCCAGAGTTCAAATCCCACCTCTGCTGGGTGCTTAACCTGCAATTGCTTAGATTGCAAGACTGTATCAGTTGTATGTCGCTCTAAATGCCTAAATGGCATAAATATAAATAATAATTATATAAATAATGTAAATAAATGTCTCTTTTTGAATAAATCTGTAACGCAGTGAAACAGGCCCACATTCCTTCTTGTAATTGGTTGATTTTGGTACTGATAACGCTTTTGATTGCAAAGTGTTACACCTCGGATGAAAGCCCACTTCATGTCTTTGTCTGGTCTGGTTGCTGTGTGTGTTTTTGACTGTCGTATTGATATCATTCGTCGACACAGTTTCTATCTAATTGATTGTTCAGTTCTGTTGTGAAAGTATAGGATCTAGATTTGATTAACCACAACGCCAATTCTTTCTGGGTTTTCATTTGCAGACTGTACACTGCATGTTGCCTTTCACACATTCCCACATTTGGCAATTGTTCTTTGTCGGATCAGTGTTCATTTCCACACACACACACACACACACACACCTCTGAGAGAGGACGGGGTGCAGAATGTTCATCAGTATTCAGAGTGTAAGGCTGTGTGTGTCTGGGTGTAGACAGCACACGATTGGCTGTTCAGTAGCCGTGTGCAGAGGGAGGGAGATATGCATTGAGAGAGAGGCTGCGAGAGAGCTGGGGAGGGGAGCGTGCAGAGGAGCTCGCAGCTTCAATCAGATCTCCCAAAGACTCGGCCACTTTTCATCACTGAATGGGAAGGAAGGAAGAGGAACGCGGGATCAATTTCAGGATTTGGGGGATATGCTTCACAGCAAGGGATAATGAAGAATCCGTTTTCAGCTGCGAAAGGGAGTTGATGTTCCCAACGCGAGAGTAGGATGGAGCGTTAAAATATGGATGCAGGATTGAAGATTGACGTGTTCTTTGAAGCCTGAGAGCCGTTCAGTTTCAGGCGAAGGAAGGCAAGGAATCGGATCAACAGGAGAGCTGCTTTTGTGTTTGACTTTTTGGAATTAGGCAGGCTGACTGGAATTGGGTTATTCATTTTAATTGTTCTAATTCATTAACTTATTCTTGGTTTCAGTCCATTTTATGACCATTATTTTGAATGTTTAAAAAAATTAATCTAGTGGTTATCAGGAAGACGCTCGACAGTCTCATCCACCCCTGTATGCTGTGTGTGTTTGCGTTCGTGTGGGTGTGTGCTCACTTCTGTTCCTCATTTATGTGTTTCCGCCAGTTTTTTTATCCATCTGTTGGATTCTGGCTGTGTGTTAAGGCCTCTCCAAGCGTGTCTTGCCATCTGTGAGCGTGGATGTAGGCCTCTTGCCTCCTGTTTTGATTGAGAGAACCCTACTCTTGCTTGGATTTTGCATTTATTCCAGAACCGAGCACCTATCCCACTTTTTGTTACATCACATTATATATTCATTCTGAATCATGTTTTAGTTGGGTTGCATCATCCATTATCACAAATAGCCATGGCTTTGTTGCAGCATTGCTCTTCTGTTGATGATATCCTTCAATCTTGTGTCACTGTTTGTGAGAAAAGATTAAGATAACACACATAATGGTACTATGTGAAGCTGGATTACCCTGCATCCATTTACAAAAGAATGGACTTCACACCCAGTTAAATTTTTCAGGACGTTCTCTTTTTATTGGAAAAAGCAGCCTTTAAATTAATTCCGACTTTGGCACCACCTGACGGTCTTAATACCTCGATTTTTTATTATTTTATTTTTTTTCCCTTTCCTTTCACTTCAGTTCGGAGTGCCGGATTGGCTTTATTGATTTTTCTTCTAGACTCTCATCTTTGTTCTAAATAAGCCATTGTCAGATCAAACATCACCAGGGGTAACATCGACTTTTCATAGAAGATCCACTACCAGCTAATAAGGCTTTTCTGTCAGCATGATTGGAGTGAACAGTCTGCACTCTGCTGGGCGCCTACGCTCCCGTTCTCTCTGCTCAGTACGTTACGGGCGCGATTTCCGTATGATGGACCCATTCCGTTATCCGCGTACCCCGCGCTCGCGCTCCCTCAAGCCCCTTGTGTTTCCCGACCTGTTGGGCAAAGCTCAAGATGGCCAGAAACATCCACAGTTCCGAAAGAGGAAGAGGGTATGCCATGTTTCTGTCGTACCTCTTTAGCTGCTTCACCAGTACAGCCTAGTTAAACATACCGGTACATCACTCGCCATAATATCTGTTTAATTTAGACCTGCATTCTTTTCTATTCCTGTGGAACACCTATAACTCAACATCTAGATATATACACTCACTGATCACTTTATTAGTTACACCTCATTGTCCATTTATCAGTTCCACTCACCATAATGATGACTTTTTCAATTAAAAATCCATAATCTGTTTCTCTACATACTTTGTTTGTCCCCTCTACTCTGTTCTCTAATGGTCAGGACCAGTACAGATCAGGTACTGCACTGATAATGATGTAATGGTGATGTGGTAGTGTGTTGTGCTGGTATGGGTGGATCAAACACAACAGTGCTGCCCGACTGAATATAGTCCACCAACCAAAAATGTCCAGCCACCAGCATCCTGTGAACACTGATATAGGAAAAGAGGATGACTAACGTTGAGTGAGCCATGTCTGATTCACTCATACCAGCACAACACACACTAACACATCAGTAACACATCATAGTGCTGAAACTTATCCCCTATCCAAATAGGGTCTGATCTGTGGGGGATCCTGACCACTAGAGAACATTGTCTGTAACTACAAAGTGCTTCCAAATGTTAAGTGGAACTAATAAAATTGACAGCGATTGCAGTAGCAAGGTGTACATGGGTATATAGATAGTGATCTAGTACTCAATAAAAACTAAACATACAATTTGCAATGTGCCAAAATCATTAAATAGATTCAAACTATCAGTAATAAAGACATACAATAAAAATGAGACATTAATGTAGCATATTCTGTAGATGTTACTGTAGATGTTTAAAATATTGCTCTGTATGTAGAATACAATGTTTGAAACTAAGGACGGCACTGTCACCTCACGGCGTGAAGGTCCTGTGTTGCAGATTTGGTAACATATGAAAACATAAAGGATTTTCCACAAGAAGACTGTGTTCAATCGAAACATAAATGTGTCATAGTGGAATTCTACCACCTAATACAGCACCTGGAGCCTAAACTATAGCCTAAATATCACTCCCAACAGGAAATCCACAACATTCAGAGCATACATTATGATCTCACACACTTTAGAACTAAAATATAAATGCACACAAAATACCTCGCTGGCTGCACACAACCAAAAGAGAATGAGTCCAGTTGGAAAAAAAAACGCTGGAACAGGAAATGCAGTATCACCTTTAATCAGTTTAACTCTTTAAGTAGAGTACAGATTGTTGTGGTTCACAAGTCCACTTGGCAGAGAAAATGGCAACAGCTACTACCGTCTTACCTCGTTATCTCGCCTACCTCGGTTTTATTTTCTGTTTCGTTTTGTATTTTGGCAGTGACCATCATTCCTAATGCTGACATCATGTGTTTCTCTGAGTAACCCTCATGATCGTACATTTATGTAGATGTGCATTTTCTATTCATTTACTCAAAGTTGAGAAATTGAATATGTGCTGTGGCTGTATCTTTTGTCCATAAGCATCTTTAACGAATTGGGGAGGCGAGAAGGGGGCGTGGCCAGTAGCACGTCTTATTATTACTGCGCGGTGCAGTGTGTAGGCGACCCAGTCGGTAGGATTTAGGAAACACCTATTAACCGGTCAGGTGAAAATTTTGTGGCTTAATTGCTGGAAGAACATTTGTCATATTTTAAGAACGGAAGGGCGAGAGCCGAGGTTGAAGCGCTGAGAGATGAGCCTGTAGTTCATGCAAGGAAAATCATTTAATTATGAAAATATAATAATAATATAGCATAAATAATATTTATGGCAGTTTAAATATACATGCTAAAGCTTTTGCTTTTAATTCGACCAGCTGTTTATGACTGAAGATAGAAGAGAGATTAAACTAACATCATTAAAAAGCGCTTACCTGAACTGCCATAATTTTTGCACAAATTATTATTAGGATTATTATTATCATTAAAATAAATTCAGCACTGTCATGGTTCAAAGGAAGAGCAAATCTTCTTATAGCGATTAGGAACAGGGCTGCTTAAAAGGTGTTGTGGAACAGTTTAATACTTTATAAATAGTTTATAAAGTAGTTCAAAAGGACCCAGACATATTTTGGACAAACGCTCATTTGATCACAACGGTGTGGTTAATTACATTTGATGAATCTTAAAATGATTAACTTGCTATGCTGCGCTTTTTCTAGTTACGTAAAGCAGCAAAAGATGCGTAGTCAGAGGTTCAGTGAGTCAGTCATATGAGCGCTGCAGACACAAATCAGTTTGAACATTCAATTACAGCCACCTTTGTCAGATTCTAACCACTAATAAGGTTGTGCTGTCATGTTAAATAGCTGCTGTGATGTGCGGTACTGCCCTGTCTAGCTGTGTGATACTCTCAATGGTCTGTTGTGTACTGTTCTAGAATTACAAAGACAAAATACAATCGTTGTTTCAGTCTCATTGTCGACAATTAGGATATTAGATCTGTTGTAATAGAGACGTCTCTTTCTCACACACACACACACACACACACACACACACACACACACTTAGCATAATGTGTGCCTAATTACCTGTTGTCTCTTTGCAGGCGCTTTACAACTCCATTAAGAATGAGAAGCTTCAATGGACAATGTGAGTCTTTTGTTCTGTTACTGTACTTGCTCACTATTACAGCTGAAATGAATATTAATACTGATTGTGTGAACTGGTTTCTATACTGTGTAAAAGCTGCAGTAAAGTCAGTCGAGTTTAGGAGAGTCAGGAGGCATATTTTTCTGATCACTGTTTATGGTTTAGATGATTACTTAAATGAGGGCCGGCCCCGTGGAGCACGTGAATAGTGAGGTCCCTGGTGTGCACATCCCAGGTTTGATTCGGACACTGGACTCCTTCAGTATGGACCTCGCACGTACTTTCCCATATTAGTGCGGGTTTACTCTGGGAATTCTGGTTTCCTCACACGTTCAAAAGACTTGCGTTAGGTTAATTGGACACTTTAAATTAGCCCAATGTGGATGTGACTTTTATGTTATTACCTTGCTCCAGTCCTTGAATAGTGATATTAAGTGCTGATGTGACATTAAACAAACAAACAAACTTAAAGGAGTGCTCGGGTGGCACAGCAGTTATTCACTAGCCCACCAGGGTGGTTAGTCCTTGGGTTTAGGTCCCTGGGGAGTTAATCATACAGCCGGGATTAATTATGTCTGAGTGTAGGGAACTGGCATCACATTCAGGGCATCACATTCAGGGCATCCTACCCTGTATAAAAAGCTGGTTTAAAACCTTAAACACCTGCAGTAACGGTGAGTAATATAATACAACTTAAGCTGGTGCAAGTACTAATCTGATTCTTTTGCTCCGTCACTTTAGCATTTAGGAGCAGATTTTGATGAGACGGCAGGTTCTCCACCATTATACGATAGTCCAATGTAAGACTTCTGAACTGTGTGTTGGGAATCTTATAATACACATTCAGGAGAAATCATACGCTGACATTTGTAATATCCAGTACAATACTCTACAGCAGACACGGGGCACCCGGGCAGCTGACTGAGCTGAGGAGCATTTATTAATAGTACATGGAGCCTCAGAATTCAAACATCTCTTCATTCGACCAGTTCAGACTTCAGAAATTTTTTTTCTCCCTCAATTTCCATTTCAAAACTTCGTCAGATTTATTTCTGTGAATCGTTTTACAATGGAACATTTTTTCATTCAGCTTTACAATTGTAGATTATCTTCTAATGTCTAAGGCCATTACGAAATTAAGCAAGCCTTAGATGACAGTGGCAAGGAAAAACCTTAGAAGGTCCAAGGCTCAGAAAGTAACCCAATCTCCTTTGGCGACTTAGATGATAAATGAAGGATTAAGGAAACATTAATAGATAAATGCATTATTGAATAAAATAACACTCATATAGGCATTATTTAGTCCGATACACAGAGTCAGCTTTAAACATCGGTAAAATGTCTTTTCATTTTGACTCCTGAATTCACATGACCTCCCCGAACCAAAGGAGTTCCAATAAAAATAAATAATTGTGACGTAATATTTAAAGCACTAGAGTTGCCAGCTGGAGCATGACTGTGAAATCAAGCACAGATGATAAATGCGTTCACTGTTGGCATTTCAGTTGATCTCAAATATACCTTTCAGCTTCAAGGTCAGAGCAAGCAAGCATTTTTATGGGCTTTGTTTTTGGAGGGCAGGACAGAAATTTGTCGAACACACTTGGTAGAAACATCTTACAATAAAATATCAAGAGTCACTGAGGTGTTTAATACAAGCCCTCCCTTTCCGTGCCTGGACGCTGATTATGGCACATTCAACATATCTAACTACAATATGTGTCTATATACTTTTGGCCTCATGTTATATATTTATGACAATCCAGAATATTTGTGATTGTATGGGGAGGTAGAATACGGATCGGGTTTAATCAGAATTCAGCACAATTTGTGCGTTTTAATTAGTGAAATGCCACTTTTTTTTATGGGTTGTGCGTCGTTGACATCTGTTGTGATGATGCTTTAGGGGCGTTCAGTCCAAGCGCTACTGTGTCAAAGATTTCTATTCCTGCTTTGCCATCGCAGTCTCCAATTAACATCCCTGGCTTTTCGAGCGCTGTTGCCATGGTTACGCTTCCATGGCTACCACTCCATAGCAGCAGTAGCTCTTCTCCTTTCGCTGATCTGAATTCTCTCGCGCAAACAAGCAAAAGCACACAGCAGCGTACTCTTTGAAGGCTCGGGCTGCCTGCTTGAATCCAGAGCAAAGGTGTGCTTACAGTCCTCCTACCACCGGCCTTAAAATAGCCTCACTCTTCTACCTCTCTCACACACTCTCTCTCTCTCACTCCGGTCTTTTTTGACATCTTTTGCTGCAGCACTGTACCATGTGATAATACAGTCTTCTTTCTTTTGGGTGTCACGCTGAAACGATTTAATACTGTTGCACAGGTTTAGACTTGCATGGACTTAAACCCTCACACGTTATAGATATCCTGAAAAGGGGGTCACGCTCTGTTTGGGTAGGGGGTGAAAACCTCTGAAAGTGATGGGAGTGATGGCAAGAGGGATTTTGACATTGACATTGACAGTAGGTTGGGTGCAAGTCTGCAGTAATGGGGTAACTGGACTGGACCCTAACAGTGAAGCAGAACCCGAGGCAAGTTAATCTGTCCCTATCCCTCACCTACGGCCATGAGCGTTGGGTACTGACCGAAAGCCTGAGATCAAATTAACCTTTTTTTGAAGCATTGCTGAGCTCTGTGTCTCGGCTGAAGAGCTTGAGAATCCAGGAGTATCTGGATGCAGAACTTCTGAGTTGAGAGGAATCTGATAGGGATGCCTCCCTCTGGAGGAGACAAAACAGGGAAGAGGCCCTGGACCTGCTGGAAAGATCATATCACCTGGTTGTCCTGGAAGCAGCTGGAATATCCAATGGGCTAGACATGTTTTTGTTTATATTTATTTAACATCACTATTAGCATCCATGGCCATTTTAGCATCAGGCACGCATGGTTACATCAAGATTAGTCTTATGTATGTACACTCGAATTGGGCCAATTTAGCCTAATCAATTAACCCTATGCATGTCTTGGACCTGTGGGAGGAAGCCAGAGCACCCGGAGTAAACCCACGCAGACATGGGAAGAACATGCAAACTCCACACAAAAAGGACCATCTGGGATCAAACCCAGGTCCTTTTTCCTATAAAGTGATGGTGCAACCCTTTTCCTTTGGACCACGTTTATCATTTTAGCAGTTAAGATTCTACTTGGACTAGTAATTGAGAGAAGTGTGAGGTTTAATACTGTTTTAATACACTAGGCTATTTACTTCTAATCGGCTTAAATGGGAAGATAAATTGTGTAACGTAAAAGCGATTAGAAAAATGGTTTTAAAGCTGAAATGTAAGAAAAATGTATCTTTTTAGCTAAACCTAAAAAGCAAATTGCAAACGATACCCACCGGTACTTGACATGAACCAAGGGTGTAGCCAGACTGTAGCCAGTCAGTGTTTCATACTGCAGCGAGCCTGCATTCAGCTGTATGAAATGAAATGCTGTACATTCCACAGATTAATTTGGGTCATCTGATCCTGCAGCACATGACATTCACACAAAGAGCATGCAGCATCTTGTGTAATCGATGCCAGGGCAAATTTGTGCCGTTCTAGAGGCCACAGCGTACATCAGACACTTGGATTAAGTGTGTATTTAGCTTTTTGTACGTGACATTATTAATAGTTTGGAGAGTCTATCTTTTCTCTGATTCACTGCCAGCTGGACACAGAATGCGACTCTGGAGAGATGGACGATTGAGCCATAATATTATTAATTCCATCACACTCAGATATGACTCTGGTATGTAACAGATAAACATCCTGTCCTGTAGCTAGTGCTGACAGTACTTTAGTATCTATCTATTCTGTATTTGTGTATTGTTGATACTGTTGAGATTTAATACACTGATAGGATTGAAGAATAAATTTTGACAGAACAGAAGTCTTGGCCCTTGGATTTCTCAGTCACCAATGACACCCTCACAGTCCAACCAAAGTGCTAGGAATCTGCGTGTGATTCCGACGATGAGCTCGTATTCTCTGCTCACAGCATTTCTGCTTCATAGCCTCCCAAGTGTGTAAAGAAGTTCAAGTTCATTCTTCTCTATGGAGCTTGGTTCTGAACCTCAGAAGCCATAATTTTAAAACTACCACATTAATAGTATCTCTCTAGTGACCCATCAAGGCATGGAACTCCACAGAACCTCTGAAGTTGATCCAAAATTGTAAGATGACGCTTTCACGTCCCACAGATCGGTGGCCATCAACAGCTAGAACTCTTCATCATGTTCTACAAACGGTTCCTGAACAATTGTTGCAGTGTAGCAGGTTGTGACCTGCTGAAAGAGGTCACTACCATTAGGGATTATTTAGGCAGGTGGTGTAGGTCAAAGTAGCATCCGCATAAATTCTAGACATCAAGACAGGAAGGTTTCCCAGCAGAACCGAGCCCAGAGCATCAGACTCACTGTCAAGTGTTGTTCATTTCACCTGTCTTTTGTGTTTTAATGACGTGGCTGATCGGGGTATGCTTCTACTTGCCAAAACTCAGACTTGTCCAAGATCTGGGTACACTTGGATTCTTGTAAATGAAAGGTATTTTTCCAAATGACTTAGTGTGACCTTTCATTAAAGGAAGTAAAAACTGTCACAGAAACATCTCTGTATTGTTTTGTTAGGATAGCAATTTTCTGGACCAAACCCGATTTCCGCTTAAAAAAAAAAAAAAAAAAAAGCTATTTGCGGTATGAGCGGCTGATACCATTTGGGCTGATTGTGATTTTCTTTCTGTCTAAGATCGAAAAAGTCAGCACATAGTAACAATTACTAAAGAAAGATAGCAAAGATATACAGATAATTAAGAAAGATATACACCAGCCAAGGCAGTAAACCACTGAATGCCCTAAAATACGATCTAAACATAACAACAAAATCAAAAAGAAGCACTGTGAGCTTTTATCAACTAATAAAAAGGGATTCACTCTTTACACTGATGTAGAAAAAAACCCAAATAAGCAGGGCTAAACATTGGGACAGGAAACAAGCATGGAGTGGCTGCTGTTTAAATTTAAAACTCCTCACTCACATGAACTGAATTCTGAATTAACGTTAGTCTAAGCACTGTGCTGTTCATGTGTGGATGCGTTTGTACTGCTGTAGGCTAAATGTGACCGACACAGAAACGGACGGATGAGATTGGTAGATCACTGGTCAGAGGCAGATTCCGGTCACGTTCATCTTCAGTTCTGAGCATAAAGTTTTTTAGCAAAGCCAAACACTACATGATATCCTGTTGGTTTAAGTCAGTTCATGCCAGTCAGGTGATAAACAGAACGCCTGTGACATCATATATCTCCACAATACATGTTGTGACATGTTTATGTATAACAGTGGGTCATAATGACATAACCCAGATGAATAAATAAATTGCTGCTATTGTCTGTTGCTCATGCTGTTAGGTTCAGGACATGGGAGCAACTGGTAGAAACCCGAATAGCAGCTTATTGAAAAGATCTCCTGTAACATTTTCCTAGAGAGGCTCAGTGGAACGAGTCTATTGCTCTTACATACATCACCATGAGGGGGATTTTTTGCTAGCAGGCAGGTATTTATTTACACATCATAATGTAGTTTAAGGCTAATGGGGAAAATTAGAATAAATTTGACCTTTTGTAGGATTTTGGAATTTTTGAATGTCTTTTGTTTTATTTTAATTGTATTTAAGTATGAAGAATTGACGCTCCTGTCTAAGTTCACAATCAAAAACACCATGGAATAAATTAAGTAGCTGATAGTTTGGCATATTTAGTTATTTTGTTGAATTAAACGTACTACTACTATCCTAACTTACTATAAACTTGCTATATTATTACTTTACTTTTACTCTAGTATTCCTATATACATCTGCTTTTTTCTACACTATTATTTTCAATTTTATTAGTTTCTCTTACCGTATAGAAGCACATTGTAGTTCTACTATTACAGACTGTAGTCCATCTTTTTCTCAAGCTGAACTGTATGCGTGTGTGCGCGTGTGCGTGCGTGAGAGTGAGTTTTTGGTGCTAATGATTCACACTGCAGATTTAAATAATCTCCAAATGAAAAAAAAACAAAACTTTACTTTCTATTCTGTGTTTGCACCAGAGACAAGAATTGAACATCAAATTCTATAAATGTATTTATAAACAAACTAAAAAGTCATGGCAGATCCCCTCTCAGATAAAAACTGAGATTCCCAAATGCACGCTGTACTTTCTATTTTGCCCATCTGAAAGGTAATAGTGTTACAATAACATGACGTAATCAAAGTTCCTGTTTTGATCCCTCTGGTCAGAGTCACAAGGGTCTGGGCCCTATCCCAGAATTCATTGGGCGCATTTGAAAGTGCTCCCTGGATGGGACACTGGACAATTGTTGGGCTCTGTAACCACAACACATTAAAGTTCAGGTTGCGAGCCAAACCCAGTTTTCCAACCCAAGTTCTTAGGAACTGCTGTTCTATCTGAGCCACTTGAGCTGCATGACAGGACTGGCATCACAGGGTGCAAGACTGGAACCGTTCCTCGACCAGGCAGCACACTCTAACTGCCATTTGTATTTTTTAAGGAACACCACCTCCTTTGAATGTGACAAGAGTAAACCCATGCAGATGCAAAGAGAACATGATGCATTGGCCTGGTCAGAACTCCCATGTCTCTGAACTCTAAATCATTTGTGCCTTTTGTTGGTTTATTCTGTTTTTAGTGCGTGCGTGTGTGCGTGTCCTCATTAGCCACTTCACTCTCCCTTGCATGACGTTCTTTAGACGTGCTCATTGTGCTGTTCCATGATTACACACTTTGCCCTTTCCCTGCACCTGTGAGCCTGTCTGTCTGTCTGTGTTTGTATCACCCGATCGGGGTTTTTTCTTCATGCACTTTTTGTTATGCTTGGATTTGAATTTACCAGAGATTTCAGAGAATATGAATTCTTTTTTGTCTTTGTCTCTCTCATGTACATATCAACATTTCTCTTTAGTTCTCGTTGGCTTTGTGATAGTGCTGCCAGTTACCAGGCAACAAGCCTGAAGTTTTCTGCACATGCTCTGTCAGGTTGCCGCGTTGCTGCGTGTGATTGACCGCTGCACTTTTTCTCCGCCTGCCTGTGAGGAGCCACTCGGGGTTCACTGGTTAACATCCATTTTAGGGTTTTTGTCCCACACACTGAGCTGCAAAATGGCAGGATATTTCATAATACTTATGGTTTCTCAGAGAATTATTAATTTCATGCAGTTTTAGCAGTTTATTTACAGTCTGTCCTGAGTGGGGGTGATGAAGGTGATAAACAGGACAGAAACAATTAGAACTCACTAACTAAATAGTATTAGATTAAAATACAATAGTTTCCTTTTATTTATCACATCATCCTATCAAATATATATATATATATATCACGTGTGTGTATATACATATACATATATACATATATACATACACACGTGTGTGTGTGTGTGTGTGTGTGTGTGTGTGTGTGTGTGTGTGTGTGTGTGTGTGTGTGTGTGTGTGTGT